>CAUYUJ010020649.1:269889-299889 GCA_963575745.1 Prorocentrum cordatum | reverse complement strand
GGTGAACGGCTGCTGCAACACCACCTCGAGCAGGGTAAGCGTACCACGGGTCAGCTTGCGATTGCTGTCATGGGCCCAAAAAACGACAACTACGTCGGTACCGAGCTCGCCGTCCCCGTGCTGAAGCGTCACCCCAAGGCGCCCAAAGTGGTCCACACGCACGTCCCCGTGACCGTGTACCAGCTGGGCACCAAGGAAGTCGCCTGCACGGAAAAAGTAGCCGTCGCCACCATCGACCCTGCCGACCACGTATGCTGGATTCGGGCGACCATACATGAAACCGAGGCCATCGCCGCAGTCCCCTCCATGCATCAGGCCTTCGAGGACCAGTTCTCGGGAGGTGCCCCCGTGAACGGTGGTCCACGCGCCAAGGGTCCTTTCCGAAGGGACTCCGCTCCACAGGACAAGGCGCGCCAAAACCAAAAGCACAGGGAGTCCAAGAAAGACGCTCGCCGCCAGGAGCTCGATAGTCAGCTCCAGGACACCTTCAAGGCCCTCTTCCACGGCAACTTTAAAGCCGTCACCATCCTCGAACCCTGCAAAAGCCTAGGCAGGTTTGGATCGGGCGTCGGAAAGAGGTCCCTGGCTGCCACCTTCGGCGTCAGTCTTCAAGCGGTCGACAAGGTCTTGGCGGGTTCAGGGCAACTCGGCGCCACCTACGACCTCAGCAACGTAGGTGCAGACGAGCCCACTGCAGACAAGTACCAGACCGTGTGGTTCCCTGAGGACCAGCCCATCACGATGGCAGATGCGTTCCAGAAGTCGGTGGATTTCAAGGCCCTGGGAGTCGTCAGGCACGGCAAGTCAGGCTTATTGGGGATCCGTGTTTCACGAGGGTCAGACGCCGCCAAGGCTGCTGCCGTCAGCATCCGCGGCTGCGAAGCCACCCTCGCCAAGACGCGCTACCGCATCACTGGCATTGCGGCACGCCACGCCACGCTGACCCAGCTCGCCAAGACTCTCACGGGCCCGTCCGTTAAATGGGACTGTGAGGTCTACCACACCGCCTGGGACCCAGCCACTTCGGCTCAGTTTGCCTTAGTGCGCGCCCATCGTCCCCCACTCACATATACGGTACAGGTCGCAGGGTGCCCCATCCCGTGGAGCATCACCGAGGCCCCGCTGGCTGAGGTGGTGCCGAAGAGGGACAACGTTACCATCGTCACGCCTACCACTATCACAGAGCCTGTGACGCCGCCAGCCCGCGGTGGCGGCTTCAGCCCCGCCACTGGCACACTCCTCACCAAAGCGGCCCAGAGCCCTTACCTCCACGACCTCATGACTGCCACGCCCAAAGGCAAGGGCGTCGCACCCCTCCTGATCCCCAAGGAGGAGCCTTTAGCCAAGCGCCACCGATCCTCCAGTGGGAAACGCGACGCCACGCCGCACGCAAGATCACACGGCGCCCCAGGCCGCAGCTCCTCTGCACCCCCGCACGGCACGGACGGAGCTGCCGAGCAGACGGCCGTCCAAGGATCAGGTGGTCATGACCCGCAGCTTGGCACGGTGGCGGCTGAAGATGGGGGCCACACCGAAGGGGACGCTGCCACAGCCGCCGAAGTACCAGGCGACGCTGACGACGTCGAGATCCTCTCATCAGGTGATGAATACAGCGTGGCTTCCCACGAACTCAACACCTTCGGCGAACGCTTCGCATCGGCCCCTAAACTGCCAGATGCCGCCACGACCCGCATCCAACACATGGAACAACAGCACGAGCTGCTTGCCAACACGGTGGATAACATGCAGGTTCAGCTTGCGGGCGTTCTCTCCTCCCAGGCCACACTCACGGAGCACGTCTCAGGTTTGGAACGGGGGCTTGCCACCGTCGTCACCCAGCAACAGACGGCAACCGCCGAAGCCGCTGCACTGCGTGGCGACATCCAGGCCCTCCTCGGGCACCTCACGGGGGGCACCATCCACCTGCCACAGGTGGCCACTCTCGAAACTAAGAAGGAGGAAGCTGCATCAGTTGCCGATCCCGTGGTTGTCTGCGGGTGGATCGACCAGCCAGGCCAGGTCACCCCAGGGACGGGGCCCCCAGGGGCTGACAAAGGCAAAGACAAGGGTCGGGTCACCCAGGAACCCTATTGAAGGTGCCTCAGAGAGCCTGCCTCAGCCCTCCGAGGAAGCGCCTTCAGAGGCATCTCTTCTCTCTTCGCGTCGTATCTCTTTCTTGTCATATCATGTCAGTTTTGGCAGCAGCACGCGCAAGCTATCTGGTGTAGGGACACCCGTCATCTTGCAGGGGGCGTGATTGTTGCAATGTACATGAGCATGCAGGGGTATCTGAGGATGCGTGCTGACATGCAGCTTTTGGCTCATCGCTCGCGCCGCCCGCCAGGCCTCGCCATCATGTGGCGCCTTGCCTGCAGCCTGGCCCTCCCCTCGCTCGCTGGAGCACACCCGTCTTCAGGCGGTGCGCCCCAGCATGGAGGTGAGGTTTTCCTGCGACATGCTGAACGTGGGACTCTTTTCTACCTTTACGATGACAGCATCTACAAGTACGATCACTGCACCATTTTGGACCCGATCGTGAACAGCACCGCAGCCGCGGGTCCGTGCGGCAACGGACCGCTGGGCGCCATCGTGAGCGCATGCACGCCCTTGTCAACTACGACACATGCATCGAAATCCACCCCCAGCGTGGCCTCGACCGTGGTGCAGCAGATCCTTGACGGGGACGTTGATACAGGCCAGGCACGCAGTGGCGGCTTCAGCCCCGCTGTCGTGCCCCGCTATAGCCCCACGGGTCTCACCACCCCCCTGTGCGCTAGGGGCGAACCCGAGGAGGACCCCGCTTTCTGGCACCTGATGATGATCCGCGCCCGGCTCATACCGTGCGCTGCGGCGTGGGCACCAGGTGAGGACCACCAGGACGTGTTCTGGGCATGGCTCGAGGACTGCGTCCCGTACATCCTGGCGACGCTTCATCTGCCACAGTACGATCACCTCTTCCAGGAGGACTCTGAGGACACAACCGACGCCCTGCGCCAGCGCACCGCGTTCGACATGTGCGAGGACATCTGGCACAGAGCAGGCCCCGACAGACAGCGCACCAACCGCAACCTCACTCGTATCCAGGGCAGCCGCGAGTACCCCACTCGCTACTTTGGCCTCCTTCTGGAATACCAGGGCGCTCGTGCCCAGCTCGTCGGCCCTGAGGCTTTCGCGGCACCATTGCCGCCATACCTCTCACGGGCCCACGCCTTACTACCAAGAGGCCTTCCCCCACCCGACCAAGATGCCCTGGCGTACCTCGCTGATGCGATCCTGCACCACCCGACAGACATGCAGCCGCTTGTCGAGGCGGAGCTCGCCGCGGCACCGATGAACCGCTTAACCCACCACCGCCAGCTGGCCTCGCCCAGCACGCCACGGGTGATCAGGCCGCAGACGACCCCGTATCATGGCTGCTCCAGCACATCGCGGCCAGCGACATCAGCGACACACCCCTGGACTCGTTCCACGCGTCGGACGATATCAGCAACATATCCCTGGGCTCGGTCCACGTGGACGATAGCCAGGACGACATGGAAACCCAGGATCGCGACGGCACGACACCACCAGGCGACACGGCCCAGCGTGACCGCGACAGTGAACCCCACCTAGGGCACACCTCGTCGCACAGCAGTCCGCCCAACAACTCGGCCCAGGCCGACCCCTGCGCACAGCTCAACGACGCTGAAGGCGCCACTGCCGCCGACGCGACAAGCCATACCACTGCATCGCCAGCTCATGCCAGCCCGCGCAGTGGCGGCTTCAGCCCCGCTGCAGCACTGGCTGGACCTGGACATCCCCAGACCGCAGGTGGCAGCACCACGCCCCGCACCTCTGTCTGCCGTGTTAACGTGACTGACTCCAACCCCAGTGTCATTGACCACTGGCAGGCCGACATCGACAACGACCCCATCGATGATGAGTACCCAGATGCCAGCGGTTCCCACGAGCCCCAGCACAGCGCAGCGGCATCACGACACTGTGGCTGCCTCATCTGCCTCTTTGTGGCCACGTACGCCATCGTGATAGCAATGCCGTACAAGGACCAGATCGATGGGTACTTGCCGACACCGAGCCGAGACCCCAGCTACCGACAACGACGACGACGTGAAGCGGCGGCACCAGGCCCATCTGTGCCCACCACATCCCGACGCACAACGACATACAACGTCACGTCCGCATTGTGGGCCACTCTCAAATGGACCAGCGTCAAACTCAGAGATAGCGTCTCGGGCGGAGCCAGCGCAGTCGGGGTCGGCCTCGGGGGTGTCCTGAAATGGGCCAGCGGCAAACTCGGGGCTATTGCCACGGGTGGAGTCGTGTGCGGTCTTCTACTCGTCGGCGCCAAACTTCTTGCTCAAGGAGCCGTCGGACACGTAGGAGCCCGCATCTGTGCGCGGGCCCTGGACTCATCCACAGCCCAGTGGTGCCTCCGCTGTTGCCAACCGAGCAGGAGGCCGCGCGATGAGGCCACATACACAATGCCGTGCACGCTTGCCGACGAACACGACGACCAGCACGTGCACTCACTCCGACATCCGCTGCTGCAGGAACACTACGCCGCAGCAGTTGCCGCCGCAGTCGCCGATGTCACCACCGCCACCACCGCCGCCATCGTCGAAGTCACTGCCGCCGTATCGCGAGCCTCGTCTGTCACACCAAGATCGACCAGCCCGTCCCCGCGAGACGGCTCCAAAAGCGGCGCGGCATACGGTAACCTACCGACTAACGAGGATGCCACAGCACACGGCAGCGACACCGAGGCAAGGGAAACACGTGAGTGCACCCACGTTAGCCCGTGGTCCATCTTCCGACATGCTGATGCTCGTGGTTCCTCTCCCGACGCGGACACCCAACCACCACGACGGCGAGCACGCTATGCATCACCCGCCAGGCCCCAGGCGCCTTCAGGCCCTGGTATGCCTTACACAGCCCTCAAGCCACCGACACGCAACTTACGCAACACTATCCAGCGCGACCCAGCGGTCCCCGTGCCGCCGACGAGCATCCTCAACGCCCTGTACAAAAACGGCTTTGCGCTTGGTAACAGTGGCGTGTCTACAGAGGACATCAAAGACGCTCTGCGACTCCACGACCATCCTCGATTTACCCATGATCTAACACTCCAAGCGCTGGGGCCGTGGACTGACATCATGCAGAGGCCCCCGAACCGCCTCACTTGGGTGCTGGAAGACTCGGGCGGGAACTCAGGCGAGACAATCTTCCCCTACCTCACGTGGGACCTCCGCCAACCCACCACCGACGCGCCCACTGTCTTCTGGCATGGGACCCGCGGCGACCTTGCGGCCCGTCTTGCTGCCAGCGGAGGGCACCTCTTGCCAGGTCCCCGCCGTGAAGCGAAGGGTCGAACTGGCACCAACGTTGGCCGCACGTACGTGAGCGTGCACCCTTCGCTGGCCGCGTGGTACGCAATGCCGCCCCACCCGCCCTACAGTCTCGAAGACGACACCCTCGCGTGGGGACCCATCGCACTCTGGATGTGCGAGGCCACCCAACCACCGCGCGGGGAAAACAGGCACAACGTCGTGAAAGGGGAGGCCCACGGAGCGCGTCTCATTTACCCTCGGGTCCTGAGCCTCCTCATCCGCATGGACTGGTGCGCCCCCACAGAAGCTGCTTCCAGGTGCCGTGCCCTACCACACGCCTATGGCATGGGCGACTGTGCGCACGCCCTTCACATCGCTGGCTACGATCATCCAGATCTCCGTGAGGCGGCTGAAGCTCACGACCAGGAAGCTAGCACCAGGCGCAGACCAGTCATCGCGGCAGCGTGGCCACCGCCGCAGGCACTATACTCGCCAGAGGCAGCGCGAGTATGGGCCAAACAGCACTACGACACTGAAGCAGCCACCAGGGACGACCCTAACCAGCCCCGCCCACGCGTCTCGCTTCGCAAGCTCCAGCTGGACCCGAAACCACTCATCGACCTGGTGTACACTGGCTTGCAAGCCGTCCCCGTGCGGGGGCATCCTGACGCACGCGAGTCGCGCCCCAGCGGCTCCAGCCCTGGGGCCGCGTCTGGCCCACCGCGCACTCACAAGTCAGGCACAGCCCTGGCGCACAGTCCAGACCGCTCATCGACGTCATCAGGAGCCGACGAACGCCGTACGCCTTCCCTCATCAGCGCGGCCGCCGCCCTCGCCCGAGGCCACGCCCGCCCACGGCGATCCGCCTCTCGTTCGTCACGACAGAGTGGCGGAAACTCCACCTCAGACAACAGTGGCATCGAGACGTGGGAGCACATTGAGACGGAAGAGGAGCCGACTGCCTACCACGTCCTCGCCTACCACGTCCGTGATGTGCGGGCCCGTGTCAATGCCCCTGGCATCGAGGTCTGGCTTGACCCTGGTGATCACCACGACGGCGCCTACTTACCGTGGGGGACGACAGTCATGGGCCATCGCGTCATTAACCCTGCGGTGGCGGGGCGGGACGGCTGGGTCATCCTCCACCACGACCACGGCGACACCACTACTAAGCTCTGGGCACCGACCCAAGTCCACGTCAAAGCGGACGACACCTGGCGCACGGTCATGGTACCAGCGGACATGGGGCCCCAGTGGATCGAGTGCCATGCCGAGGACGCTCGCCTCCCCGCCGAGGTTGTCCGCACTACAGGCCAATCCTGGTTTGCTGACGTCTGGCCCTTGTGGGATCGCCCTCGACCCCACCCAGACGACCCAGGCACAAACGAGCATGCGCTCCCGCCTCTACCAGGACGCTGGTCTTGCCTACAGTGTCGATTCCAATGCTGTCAGTACTGTGCGGCTCGCCGCAACACGCAGCTCGGCACCTCGGGCCAACCAACGTGCCCAGACTGTGCCCGCAGCGGACTGCGTACACTTATGGACTGGTCCACGGACTACTCTTGCAACAGTTGGACGTGTGCATACAGCACCGACAACAGGGACTCCGACACATGCTGCCTGTCCAGCAGGTGCCCCCATCCCCCCAGTCCACACAGCCTGCTCGACGTCCGTGCCACAGGGATGCCGCCGCACATCCTTGCCCGCCAATTCGGCAACGCGCCAGCCCACCACGACCTCAAGGAACCCCCCCGAGCGCCTTCAGGCCCCGGGGGGGAACCTCCACAACCAGGCCAAGCAGGTTACCAGGGTCAATGGTACTTCCCACCGAGGCCGCGGCGCGTCCCCAGGCAGGGACTGCCTGACGGCACGAGGCGGCCACCTGGGTTCACAGGAACGGGGATGCCCGAAGAACCGTTCCCCGACCAACCTCTTTGGAGGGAAGGCTACGTGCTCTTCGGCCCCCACCAGGCCCTCAAGGAGGAATTCACCTTCAACAAGACGGTCCGCCGACCCTACTCCCTAGCCATCACCAACATGTACAGGGACCGTGTCACGGTCAGGACCGTCTGCGAGTCGATCGCCGAGCGCATCCACACTACCCGCACCCGCTGGCGAGATGTGGTACTGTACTGGGACGCCGAGGGTGGTCCTGGGCCTCAAGCTCTCGACTACGACATGCGACTCTGCGACGCCATGGTGAGCCGTGCCACGACCGAAGCCGAGCTAAACCACGACCGCAGCAACCGTGGTAGTTTCTGCCTCTATGGACCAGCGCACCAGCGAGCTGTAAACATCACGGCGATCTCCGAGCCGCAGAACATCGACTACATGGAGCATGTGCGGCGATACTCACCCGTAGGGGAGACCTACCCAGACCACGCCTTCGAGCACGTCTATCGGGGCTGGCAGCGGCCCGACGTGCCCACCATCCTCCCCGACACCCGCCCCCTCTCGAGAGCCGACCAGCAGCGATATCAACAGCACCAGCAGCGCATTCAGCAGCGCGACCAACGCGACGCAGGACAGCCGAGCACGCCACGCTACCGCTCTCCCGCGCGAGTCCCGACAGGCGGCAGCACGGACTACGGCGGGGTTGCCGCCTATTACCGTGGCCCCATTGGCGCCAGGCCCGCGGCGGCTGGAGCAGCCGCCTCCAGCTACGGCCACGCCCCCCACGCCAGGGTACACCCAGCGGTCATCGGCTACCCGCGTGCACTCGTGCAGGCCCTCCCACGGGCCACCTCGCCCGTGCCAGGGTCCACGCGCGCCTGGGGCCATTACTCAGGCCGACATGATGGCACCTCCAGCAACCAGCCCGCAGTGATAACCCCTGCGGCTTCAGCCCAGGGGGCTGCAACAAACCGTGGCAGGACAGGGCGCCCTGAAGGATGGCGTGATGCGAACGTGCGCGCTTGGCAACCGCGCCAGCACACGCCCCCGCCAAACGTGGCTGCAGCGCTGCGCCCTGCCCAGGCAAAACCTGCCCCACCTGAGCGGGAGAGGCAGCCGCTTGTCCCGCTCGTCCTCACGTACACCCAGGCGCATCACAGCGCCTCCCCGCGGCACAGCGAGGGAAGCGCCCACCACGTCAGCCCCCGCCCCGACGCTGTCGACCCTGACCAGGCCACAGCCACGGCGGAGGGCGGCACAAGCGCCTCCCGCCAGCCCAGCCCATCACCCTGCGCGGCGCCGATCCGATCCCCGAGCAGGGCGGATTCCGAGCGCGCTAATGCCCAGGCGACCTCGCCACGCGACCGCCACACGGGCGGGCGCGTCCCGCGCAGCAGGTCCTGCAGCCGCCACAGCTCACGCAAGGCCCCAGGGAGCTCCACGAGCTCGCCGCCTCGCGAGACTCAGGCTGATGGCCGAGCCCCCGAAGTGGTGCCACGCTTCGGTGCCAGCGTCATCGAACCTGGCCAGGTCGACCTCGAGCCGACGCCGTCCACGGACCACGAGCCGCCGCTGCCCACCCGCGTGATCGTCCCCATCGACGAGGCGCCGACCTTCGACCCGTTCAAGAACAAGTACCGTGTCAAGGACCTTGCGGCGGGTTTCGGCGGTGGCTCACCGCTCTCACCTCAGAGTCGGGGCGGAGCCCCCGCCACCTCAGCCGCTGCCGCGGCAGCGGCGGCCCCGCGGGGAATCAGCCCTGTCCGCAACGCGGGCCTCACGGCAGCGGGCATGGACGAGGCCCAGCGCCAGGCCACCGACCGCGCTGCTCGAGCTGTTCCACCAGATGCTGCTCATCAAGATACTGACGGGGCGGGCGCGCCACCGCAGGACGGACCAGCGGTGTCGCGTGCGCAGTATATGCGCGTGCGTTGTGCCGCTGCCGCGCCTAGCCGCCGCCGCCGGTTCGCTTTTGCTTTTGTGTTCGGCAGGACGGATCGAGGAGTCGCCTCCCTCTCTCTCTGCTGCCGTCTCACCTCTCCTCCCCTCGTCCCCTATGGTACAGGAGTGAGGAGGATTTTTCGAGACAGTTTTACTGACGTTTATGAACCCCCCCTGGCGCAGTGCCGACCATGTCTCGCCTATACTTCTGGCCTGACGGCGGCTTCAGCCCCGGTCAAGCTAATCCATAGGAACGCCATGAGCTCCTACTGTGGCCAAGCCTTCTACCTGGGCGAGGGTCAGGCTGACCTACACCGTGCGGGGCGTGCAAACCCCAGCTCCACCGATGGAGACGGGCCAGGTCGCTCCATACACCTCGTCAGCCTAAACATCACCAGTCTCTCAGCGAACTGGCCAACCATCACCGCTCTTGGTGTCGACCACAACGCCGCAGTCATAGCACTGCAGGAGACCCGACATGCCAAGCCGACCAGACAAGCCATCGCTACCAGCGCCGCCAATCCACACCACGGGGGATACCACGCCAGTCTTGGACCTGACCTGGATCTGGCGCGAGCCCAGCGCAGAGCTGCCCACGGCGGCACAGACCACACCGTCGTGGGCAACACTGGCGCCTCGGGAGGGGTCGCCATCCTCTCTAAGGATGCCATTGTCGACTCCACTGTCGACGACACTGCGCCCTGTATCGTCGCCCTCAAGGCCAAGAAAAGATGGCACGAGGCCTTTCTCCCGCTCTGCACTCAGCACCGCCGCAGGCGGCGACGAAACAACCACGGGCCCGCTGGGATCTACATAGCGAGCCTCTACGGGATTGCTGGAGGAGACAGCACAGATCTGTTTCGGCTCGCTGACTGCGCCGCCGCCAGGGTCGGCTCAGCCCCGTATTTCATCTGCATGGACGCCAACACGAACATCGACGACAATCCACACCTGCTGCACATGATGCAGCGCGGATGGTTTAACGTCGCTGAGGGCACACCAGACCACACCATGCACACATACGGCAATATCCCTGACTGGGACCGCGTCACCAAGTGCCCCCGCACTTCGCGCATCGATTATATCATTGCCAACCAAGCGGCGCGATCCCTTGTCACCGACTTCTGCTATCTACGCGACTTGCCAGCGAAGTCTCATGTTGGCCTGCAGGTCACGCTTGACCTCAGTCGCCTCGACCATACGGCCCGACGCCTTCTCGCCCCCACGCCCTACCCTCCCAACGATGGAGCTCACGAGGGTCACGAACTGCAGGCATTAGGGACCCTCATCGCTGGGCGATATCAGGACCGCATGGAGCAGGCCGACACACGCGACGACGTGGAACGCATGTTCGCCCTGGCTAACGAGGCCAGTCATGAGTACCATCTCACCCGTCTGCGCGACTTGCCACCTCCACCGCCCGACCACCCAAAAAAGAAGCCCCCCACCATGCACGGGCTCACGCCCATGTTCGAGGAGCGACCAGTTGTCCCCCGCGCCTTCCCTACCTACGGAGCTTCCACGATACACATGAACCGACTGCGCAAGCTCCATCGGCAACTCTGTGAGCTTCGCTTCATCGGACAGCACCATCATTTAGACTGCCGTGCCATCCCGCCGTACCTAGCGCAGCGCATCGACTGCACGTGGACCGCGGCCCGCCTCCTATGTCACAAGCTGCGCCCCACGGTTCTCCTTGACGTCCCCGAGGCCTGGACCCCCGACGAGCCAGCACCTCACGGAGAGCACCTTGACGGTTTGATCCAAAACCTCGACTTAGAGCTGGCGCGACGTGCGAACCGTTCCAAAGCTGAACGCATCAAGATATGGGCTGAGGGCGTCCGCGAGCCAAGCGGGCGAAAGGCGGCCATATACGCACGGGCTGCTGACAGCTCGCCCACGGCGTATCTCCGCACGCCTACCACGCCTGACGATACGCAACTCCACTGCGACACCAACGCCTTCAAACCTGACAAAGCTAGCACGGACGATAGCGACGCTGACACCGAAGCTGGCGGCTTCAGCCCCAGCGACGGTAGTTCGCCCGACACGGACAACGACGAAGACCACACTTGTGAACCACCACCTGCACAAGTCCCCGACATTCTCCCTGCCAACGCCATTGTTGCTAATACCAAAGACATGCTTAAGCTAATGGTCGACACCTGGGAGCCCATCTTGGGCAGGTACCGCGCCCGTGCAGGACATGACGCCGAAGCCATGCCGACGTGGGCTGACTTCTACGACGAGTACCGACAAGAGCTGCCTACGCCATCACCAGCTACCCCTTTCCACCTCACCGACGACCAACTCATCCACTTTATTCGCACCCGTTCACCGCGCCGTGTGGGGACTGGACGGCTGGACTACTAAGGAGGCTAAGGAGTTACCCGACGACATCCTTCGCCTCTTTGCCAGCGTCTTACGCGCTATGCAACGCACTGGCACCATCCCAGAACCCCTCCTTCATGTGCCAAACCCGTGCCTCCGAAAAGGCCGAGGCGAACTCCCAACGGACCAACGACTTCTCTCGGTGCTTTCCGTTTGGATGTAAGCGTGGGAAGCGCCAGCTTACCGCAGCCTCACGGACTGGCGGAAAGGATGGACCCACGCCACGAGCTTTGGCGCTGTCCCCAAAGCTACCATTGGGGACGTCAGCACCTCTCTTGCCCTGCGCATCGAACACGCCAGGGCCTTACTCCTTCCCTTAGCTGGGGCTGCCCTTGACCGACAGAAGTGCTTCGACTACCTCATCACGGACATCTGCCTTAACCTTGCGCTTCACGCGGGGTGCCCACAAGACATCGTTACTGTCCGCAGAAACTTCTACAGTCGCCACAAACGCTACATCCGCATGAACGGAGCGTACTCTAAGGAATTGTCCAGGACCAACGGTCACCTCCAGGGAAGCTCTTGGTCCCTGGACGACATTAAGCTGCTCATGTGTGTGTGGACCAAGAGACAGCATCGATACGTTCCGCGATCACTCAGCACTACCTTTGTTGACGACAGCAACTCCACTACCCACACCGCGCCTGAGTTGCAGAAATCTCTAGATGAAACCGCCAAGTTTGATCGATTTTCAGGTCAACGCATTCACCCTGGCAAAGTGGCGGGGTGGGCGCTCACCGACGAGCTTCACGCCGCCGTTACCCAGCTCACTCTGGCGGAGCGGCCCTTACGCGTGGTCGACTCCTTCAAGCTCGTCGGGAGTTACATCAACGCCGAGGCAGCGCCGGCTCCAGCCGCGCTTAACCTCACGGCCACCGCTGACGCCCGTGTTCGGAGGGCGACTAGTCGCCTGCCGCGCATTGGCAAGCACCCATCGCCGATGCTTATTAAGGCGCGGCACGCCCGTTCCCTTGCTGCCAGCGTCTGTACCACGGGCACCGACATTCAAGCCCCATCAGGCCCCGTCAAAATTGCCTACAACCATGCCCTTAAGGCGGCTATCCGCCCCAAAGGAAACAAGTGGGTCGAGTTTTGGACTCTCATGGCCGTGTGCGTCCCAGGACACGCCCTGGAGATTGACGCCATCACGCAGCGTGAAGTTTTCCTGTGTCTGCGGCGACAGGTTAATCGCGACGCTACACTCTGCGGTCTCGTCAGGGATCACCAACACCACGTTCAGACCCTGTTTGGGGGAGGACCTGTCGGACGACTTGTCCAGACGCTCCAGCAGCTCCGTTGGACCTGGCCCACATTTGGCATCATGTACGACGACTGGGGCAGCCAGATCAGTTGGCTGAACTTACCCCAAAACGCCTTCCTTCACATGCTGCGGGCCTCACAACGCAGAGCCTTTCTGAGGAGGATCAAGCCACGGCGTCACGACCTTGGATACCTTGCCTCTGTCAGACAGGGCCTCGACCTCATCGCCAGCACGTGGCTCGCCCGAACGAAAGGAGCAGCCAAATGCAACGCATGGCAGCTGGCGCTCCTCCTTAACTACCTGTCGGGCGGGGACCACACCCAACCGCGACGATCCCGATCAAACACGTCCGCTGACCCCAGCCCCATCTGCCGATACTGCGACGAGGAAGAGGAAACTCAGGAGCACACTGTTCGCGACTGCAAGTGCTGGGCCCGAGAAAGACTCCCTCTCACCACCCTCATCAGTGACGAGCAGTGGGCCCGTCTTCCGCCGCACACAAGACACTGCGGGCTCTTCGATGAAGACCCAGCCCCCCTCGACCTGCAGGCCGACCTCGCGAGGGACCCGCTACCTCAGCCCATACCGCGGCCCCCACCTGAGGGAGATCCTGCGGCTTCAGCCCAGGACTCCTACACCACATACCTTGACCACGACACTGGTTGGACATGGGTCTACGCTGCCACGGACGGTGCATGCACCAACCAAGCCATCCCATTGCTAGCACGAGCGGGCTACGGCGTCTACTACGGCATCGACCACCGCATGAACTACAGTGCACGCGTTCACGGCATTACGCAGAACGCACAGCTAGCGGAGACCCTCGCCATTGTCCACCTCACGGCATGTGCTGAACGGCCCGTACACGTTTTCGTGGACAACCAGGCGGTGGTCGATGGTTCCAAAGTATCATCGACGGACACTCACCACCGCAGGGCACGCACGTGGAGCTCTGGGAAAAGATCCACCGATGCGTCATGGCCAAGCCCAACATGTTCCGCGTCGAGAAAATCGCAAGCCACCTGGGAGACAGGGGCATCGACCTCGGGCTCATCGGGCCCATCGCGGAGGAGTTCAATCGTCAGGCTGACGCCCTCGCCACAACGGCGGCACGTACTCATAACCTTCCAGACGACATTGTCGACGCTGCCAAAACACGACATCGCCAAGCGACCGTGCTTCATGGAGTCGCTGTCGCCATCTACGAGCGTAGACACCGCACACACCCCCTCCCACACCGCAGGGCTGGGTTTACAGCTGCGGAACTCAACAAAATGGAACCAAATCCCCTGCTGTCTGACCAGGCACCACCCGCGGCTGGACCAGACATCCCACAGAACCCGGACGCGCTCTGGGCCGAGGCCCAACGGGCGATATTCGACGAACAGGAGGACGACCCGTTCGGCTTTGGCGGGGGCCTTGACTTCCTAGGCGACGGGCCAGCCAGCGCCAACCTTGCCCCGTCGGGCACCCGCACGTAGCCCTCGACTCCGCCACTGAGAGCGGCATCGCACCCACATGACAACGCCGCTCACCTTCAAGACGCTGACGAACAGGAGGATGACCTGTTCAGCTTCGGTGGGGGATCGGACGCTTTGGACGACGGACCAGCCAGCGAAAACCCTGCCCCGTCGGGCAACCTCTCGATCCCTACTGCGACTCCGTCCCCGAGAGCGACATCGCCCACATACGATGATATCGGCCATCGCCAAGACGCCGACCACGACCTGGGTGACCCCAGCGGACTGAGTGGCATAGAGGACGCACCGCCGATACCACACGCTGCCGACCATGCCGCCCTACCGAGACGCCAACCTTCTACGCGACCGACCTCAGAGCCCTTGCACGGCATCATGATTGGTCCCACCGCGCAAACCACTCCGCCCCCCCACCGCCGGCAGCCCGCGGGGGCGGCTTCAGCCCCCCCGCAGGGCACAAAACCAGACAGGCCCTCGTGCCCCGTCCACGCTTCCATCGTTGCTGAGCGAGAGGATGCGGCTCTCCCGACCTCTCGGGGCGTGGCCCTAGCGGCTCCAGCCCTGGGGTCGCGTGTTCCCCTCCAGTCACCTTTCAAGGGTGACGGACGACAGCGTACAGGGTGCCGCACAACGCTAGTCCACCATCTGGACAGGCGTACCGAGGACCTCGCCTCTGTCTCGAGGCCCTCGGCCGCTGGCACTGAGCAGCCACCCCTCACCGACCGCGAAACCGAGCTGACCCAGGCTATGGCTGCTCTCCAGCAGAGGTGCGTTGCTCTCGCCGCGGACCTCGCCGCCGCCCAAGCTCGCCAAGGCCCTCTACTCCAGCGCCTCCACAGCGCCGGGCGAGCCTTCGCCGAGCTGCTCACGCCCTCGCCCGATGGTGCCGTGCCGTCACTAACCATCCAAGCTATGCTGTCATCGTTCCGCGGCGCTCCACCTGGTGCCCCGCGCTAATCTCCTCCTTTCTGCCAGCCCGTGTGTACGCGTGGCTCCGCGTCCACGGTGTCAGGGCGTGGGGGCGGGGGGTGCCCCGTCACTGCGCGCCGCTTTGCGGCCAAGCGCCCAACTGGCAGTCTGCCAAGCCGCCTAGCCACGTGTCAGCACGTCGCCTTTCTTGTTGGGGCCTCTTTCCTTACGCGGTCTGACAGGTGAGATCATCATCGTCTGTCCGCCGTCTGTAGCGTCTGTCGCACTGCGCCGGGGGAGGGGGTTTTTGTTGCCCGCCCTCGTATCTAAAGGCTGCACCGCCGCAAACAGTGTTTTGCGAGTTGTCGCACCGCAGTGCGCCTCGCGGACGGACCCTGGTCCGCCTACTTGTCCGCTCTCTCTCTCTCTCTCTCTCTCTCTCTCTCTCTTCTCTCTTCTCTCTCTCTCTCTCTCTCTCTCTCTCTCTCTTCTCTCTCTCTCTCTCTCTCTCTCTCTCTCTCTCCGCTCCCCCCCCCCCCCCTGCCCGGGCAGCGACTCGCGCGCCAGGCGCGGGTTTTTGGCGGGCGAAGGGGGGCGTCGGCAACGGGGTTCTGGATGGCCCAAGTGCGCTCAATATATCGCTCGCGCGTGCGATCGGGCATGATTGGCGCCCACTGCCAGCGGCCGTGGGGGGCCAGTCGTTCGCGCCTGCGCGCTGCCCGCGCGGGCAGACGCGCCGCCCGCCCATTATCGTTCACGCGTGCAGGTGTTCTCGCGCATCGCGCGTGGGGCGGCGATGTGGAGTGCAAGTGTGTCTTGACTGTGCGATTGGTGATCGCGCGCGTTTCCAAGCGATGACTTGTCGACCCCGGAGACAGATTTGGAATGGGCCCCGCGAAACTCCCAACATGTAATTTCACATGTCACTTTTGCCCAAAGTGTGAGTGCACATTTACCATTCCCCCAATCTTTGAATTCACATTCTGGCAATTCACAGTTCCAAGGCGCGAGTGTTTTCGCATGTGTTCTCCAATATGTGCATTCACATGTTTTTTCCCCGCAAATGTCATTCGCATTTTCTTCTCCCCACAATGTGAATTCACATGTTGCCATGCGCCTCAGCGCCCCCCGCAACTGAGGCGCAGCGTTCCGCGCGTCAGATTGGTTGGGGAGATTCTGACATTCACCTCGCCGCTTTTGTTTTCGCCAACCTTTTCCTTGCGCCCTCATCGCGCGCTGCCTTCGCCGCCATTCTCCAGCCCCCCCGCCCCCCTGCTTCTTTCGCCATCGAGTCTTGCGCGCGGGCGCAGGCGGGGAGCTTCAAGTGGCCCCCCCGCCGAACGCAGCAATCGAGGGCGCATCGCCCATGCGCGGCCCATAGAGACGCCATTTCCGGGGCCCGCCCGACCCCCGCATTCACTCTCCAGGGGTTGTGCTTGTGGGTGCGGGCTCGCGGTCCCTAGCTTGAATATGAAGGACATGCGAAGGTGTCGCATCGCCATTGCCACCGGCCCGCTGGGCGGGACAATCAGTCGCGCCGTTGCGATCATTATCTTTCATCATTATCAGCTGCCGCCGCTGCGGCCGCCAGGCCGCCGGCGCCGCCAGCCCCCCCGCCCTGGGGCCGATCGTTCGGCGACCGCCGCGCCGCCCGGCGGCGAGGAGGCGCTGTGGGCCAGGCGCTCGGTGGCGCCCCAGGGGTTGCTGGAACCGGGCGCTTCACGGCGCGTTCCGTCCATCGTCGCTTCCTGGGTCTACGTTTCGGACGACCTCTGGGTGAAGCAGCCCGTGGAGGCCCCCGCGCTCCTCAGCTTGTTCGAATGATTCGGGCGCCACGTCACGTCGGACGACCCCCGGCAGCTCCTGGGGCTCGCCCGCATCGGGGGCGCCCAGACCCATCAGAACCAATCGTCGAAACCCTGCCCCGCTCCGCCACGCGCCCCCCATCAGCGGCGAGGGAATGCGCCTGGCTGGGTGCGCAGGCCCAGCAGTTGGTCGCTTCGCGCTTCAAGCTGGGCGCCACGGAGGCGCGCCGCATGTCCGAGCTGGGGGGGGGGAGGGGGCGCTGAGGCCCCGCGGGGGGGCAGAGGGTGCGCGGGCGAATGTCGGCCGGGAGATCGGCTTGCCCGCGGCCCCCCACTTCCCGAAGGCCTTCCTCGCTTCATGCTTGCAACGCAACTCTCCGACGTCCTCGCGGTCCGCAACCACCGGCCCCTGCTTGTCGCGGCTGCCAGAACGCTCGTGGCAACCATGGGGCGTGGAGACGCCTCATTGGTGGACTTGCGCCAGACGCTCCGTTGGTGCCTGGCCCCCGTCCGATTTGAACGCCGCCGCCAGATGCCTCGCCTCTCACCTCCGACGCTTCGCGGCAAGGCCCGAGCCGCCCCAGGTGTTCGCGATCGCGCACGTCAGCAGCAACGCAGGCGAACTAACCGCGGACGAGGTCGCTGAACTTTCAGGATTTCCTCATCATTTCCAGACGAGCGGGCCGCGTTCGTTAAGGAGGTGGCCCACGGCCCAATGCTCTTTCGAGCTGCTTGCGTTCTACGGCCAGGGGTCGCCGAGGCACTGGCGCTGGAGCGAGGGCCCCGCCATCTTCCCCCTCCGTCGGCGCGAGCCCCCCGCGCGCTCTGATGGTCGAAACCCTCTCCGCAGTTCCGGGGGGCCCGGCTGTCGTCGTCGACGTGCGCGACGATTTCGTGACGGACTTCGCGCGGCATCCGCGCGCGCGTTCTATTTGAGATGTCCTGCCGCGTTCCACAAACGCAGTGTTGCTAGCTCGACTGAGTGCCTTCGGATTACACTCGAGTTCGTCGCGGAGGAGGCGGCAGCGGTCATCGAGAGCACGGCCATCATGGAGGTGCTCCGCCAGCAGCGACTTCCACGGGACACGTTCCACGCCGTCGAGAGCTTCGCGGAGGCCCGGTATTAGCTGATCCTCGAAGTCGGCCGCCCCGCCTTCCTCGTCTCGCCGTTGCCCCTCTGTCCCCAGCGCTTCGTCCACGGTGTTTCTCTGGCGCCGCGCCGATGCCGATGCGGACGTTTGGAACACCCCCCGAGGGTGCGCTCTTCCGTTCGAGCGCTGCTGGGGCTGCGTTCCGTCTGCGCTGCTGTTTTACCCGCCGCGGAGATCGGGCGATGGCGACCCCCGGGGCCGCGGCGACCCGGCTGGGCGTGCAAAGTCGGGGTGGCCGAGCGGCGTCGGCGGCGGATCGCGTCGCTGAGCTCGCACCGCGAGGCGACCTCGGCAAGGGTGGCGCTGCGGTGCTGGACGCGCCAGCGCAGCATGCAGCCCAGCTCGCGGGCGGGTATCTTTCGCGCGGCGCGGGCCCCGACCGCCCACGGGCGAGCGAGCGCGCGCGCGCCCCGCGTCGCGCACCGGCCGCGCCGGCGGGATCCGCGCGCCCACCGGCGAAGAGGCATGAGGATATCCACAAGAATTGCGCGGCCTTCCCGGGTTAGTCAATCTTGGTCAGCCGTGAGCACTCGGCGCTGAAGGTCCGGAACAACTCGGTGGAGGCCCATGCCCAACGGGCCCGAGGGCGGGGCTGCAGGCGCCGATCCCGCTTTCGAGTCACTCAGGCACCGCGCTGACCATTTTTCGGAATTCACTGCGAAGGCACCTCCGGAGCAGACTGCGTATTCGTCGCCGTCGCCCGTTGGCGAGCCCATTCGGATGTTTTCTCGGGCCGAGCAACGGGGCGCTGGACACGCGCTCGGACATCTCGCTTCCGCGCCCCCGCTCTGCCCCTGCGCTCGCACGCGGGCGCCTTCCTGCCGCCTGCGTTCGCCGCCCTGCCGGGGGCCCTTCTACGCCGCGCGCCCGCCATCGCCGGGGTGGCCGTCGCCTGCGCCCGCGCCCCGCGCCGCTGATCCTCGCTCGCTGCCTGCGCATCCGCTGTGAGCTTGGAGACGCAAGCGCGGGGTGACGCGCCGCTGGGGCATCGGCTTCGTCGACGCTTTTCACCGCTCTGGGCCTGCTCCCGCGGGATTTCTCTTTTCCTTCCCTCCGAGGCCGCGGCCCCCCTGCCGCTTTCCAGCCCGTTGCCAGCGATGGGGGCCCGGGGAGGGCGCGTCTCGGGGGACGTCGCCCTCGCGACGTGGAGTGCGCGAGCTTCCTTCCCGGCCAAACCCCCGCAGACGCGCCCCGAAGCCGTCGCGCGCGCCATTTCACGAATTCCCCCGACGTCCGAGTCCTGGGGCGCGCAGTGCAGAGACGGGCAACTCTGGCAATTCTACCCGGCCAGCTCCGCGCGGCTGCGTTGCCTGTCGGTCGGAGGGCCCTGCGGCGGGACGCGCAGGAGTGGGCGTCGCTATCGAGAATGAATTAATTCCTGCGCAAGTTTTAGGGCCCGCCGCGCGGGCAGCATCCATAGCGAGGTCGGGCTGCAAAGCTCTACATCCGGGGTGCCGGGGGGCGCCGTCGCGGCGCGCTTCCCGGCGGGCGCTCGCGCGATTTTCTCCCGGGTGGATTTGGCGGGTTTTCTGGGGCAGTTCCGCTGCGACTTCTCCAGCTTTCCGCAGACGCGCATGCGCGCGAGGCAGCTGATGGCGAACGATGTCAAGGACCGCGCGGGTTGTCTCGCAATCTCGCGCGGCGATTCCAATTTCGCCGCTGACGGCGTTGACCGCGGGTCTCTGGACACGGCCTCGGACGCAGGTCGCTGGAGCGTGGGGGGGGGGGGTATCCGTGGCGCTCTGGCCGCTCGGCGCAGTCTCTGAGCTGCGCCGGGGGGATTTCGCGCGCGCCGCGCAAGCCGGGTCGCGGCTCGACCAGACCTATGCCGCCCATGGCGTGTCGCAGCTGGGCCAGGGGATGGTTGCGGCGGCGCTTGAGTGGCGTTCCCGAAGGAGGTGTCTTCTTTGCCCTCTGAGCCTGCGCTCGCTCCGGCACTTAGTTTTCCCACGCCGAGAATCCGCGAATTTTCAAGGATTCGATTCGGAAGTGGCGGCGCCTGGCCTCGAATGCGACCGCGGGGCCGCGGCTGCCGCGACCGCGGCGGAGGACAAATGGGGCGCGGCCGCGAAGCTGATCATAACCATTCAGAGCCCTCCCAGAGGAGGTCTCGCCGCGCCTGCCCCGCTCCCCGGATCTCGGGCCGCAGGTGGCTGACCCGCGTGCTCCTCGCGGGGGCTTCGCGCGCAAGTTGGCCCGCCTCTGCCAGTTCCCAGTCCAGTTGGCGAAATGCAATGCGCAGGGCGAGCTTCGGCGATCTCGCGAAGACCTGGGCAGCGCGGGCGCGCGCGAGGCCCGGGCCGCTGGGCCGCGCAACTGGCGATTTTTTATCGCTGGGCATTGCGCAGCAGCTGCGCACTGGCCGCGATCCTCGCGGGCGGCGGCGAGACTGCCGCGGACGTGACAGACATGGATCGCGCAATGCATCGCCGGGGGCGCGTTGATTCCAGACGCGCCTGGGGCACGGGGTCAATGAGGCACTCGACGAACGGCTGCGCTACGACGAGGGCCACCGCCCCCATCGCGGATATTCGCAACTGTCGACTGGACCAGATTCGCTGGTAAAAATCACAGCCGATGGTCCATCAAGAACTCCAGAACGCCGCCCTTGGCCCGAATGGCAACCCGCTCCTCGCCTGGAGGTGCTGCGCCCGTTTCCCTGCATCACTTCTCCACGCCGTTGCCGAGCGCGCCCGCAGGGAGGGCGTTTCGGGGCTCGCGGCGGAGGGGGCCTGGGCGTTCAACGGTGGCCTCGTGCGCCTCTCTCCGAAGCGGCTTGCCGGCGCGCTGCCTTCGGGCGAAGGCTGCGCGCCGGAAGAGACGCGGCCCTTGCACGCGGCCAACGCTGACAACCAGCCGAATCCAACGCAATCTGGGCGGCGGCGACGCCAGCGAGCAGCGGCGAAATATTGCAGATCCATTTTTTAAAAAATTGTTTTTGGAAGAAAAAACACATTTCCCCCCTCGGGCTGTTCCGCGCCGGCCAACCCGGTGGGTTTAGACGAGGAGGTGCTCAAGATAGCATCGGGCCCGGCAGCGCGGGGGCCATTTTTTTCTGCTCTGCCGCCGCGCACCCGTCGCTGGAGCACCGATGCGCGCGCGAAGTGCATTCGCGCCTGGATTAGCCCCCCTGGTTGCGAGGCTACGCGGGTGCACTCTATCATTGCAACTCTTGCGAGTTATTCTTGGGCGGAGCCAAATGCGCCCACTTTGATATTGCAAGCGGGCTTCGACAGAGATGCCCGCGATGCCCCCTGATCTTCGCCGCGACAATTCGTCCCGTCATGCGGCGCAAAACTCCATTCCCACATGCGGCGCAAATCTCGTCTTCCCCCCGTTTGCCTGCTGCGCGGGCGCGCGGGCGATTTGGCACATGCGGGCCGGCGGCAATGGGGTCGCTCGCTTACCTTGGAACGGGTGTTCGGGGGGTTCAAGTGGATATCTGGCCCGGGGCTGAATCTCACTAAGACCGCCCTCATTGCTGTCATCGTTGGCGACCGCCCTCGCGGCCTGCCGCGAGCGCCTCGCCTCGTCGGCGCCGCTCTGGGGCGCCCTCTAGTTGGCCCGCAAAGCGAAGCACTTCGGCTCCACTGTCGGCCCTCGCCGCGATGACCTAACCTGGGAATCTGCGGCGCGAGAATTTCAAGACGGAGCGGAGCTATGGCGCGCGCTGCAGCTTGGATATGCCGACGCTTTGGATGCGCGCAGGGCATGCGCGCGTTCGACTTTATGCATCTGCGCGCGGATCGACCCCCTGCTTTGTCTGCGAGACGGGGCGGAGGTCAATTTGGTCAGCCGTCTCGCAAGGCTGAAACGCAAGGCTGAAACGCAGTCGATCTTATACAGAACTTGAAACAGTTCGGATATCCACTGGAACTCTTCCACGCTGCAGCCCCGGCGGCGGCCGCGCGGCCCCGTGCTGCTGCGCGTTGGGATGCCGCCCGGAGTGGGCTTCAAATTGCCCGCCGCGCCGCGGAGATCCGGCAGCTCCTAGCCGGCGACGAGTTGCCGACCAATTCCATATATTTTGGGAGTGGCGCTCCAAGTTGTTTTTATTTTCGTTGGAAGTTGCAATCTCCAATGTTCGCGCGGCGTCTGGCGGGGGCAGGGCTGTCGCTCAAGCGAAGCATCCCGAACGCCTCGCATTGAGATGGCAAGTCCTGGCGCCCGCCCTACCCCGCCCGAATTATTCGACCCATGTCCTGACGCACCTGCGCCGGCGCTTGGGCCGATCGACGAGCCCCGCGCCCCCCGGCCACGGAGTGGACATGTGGTTGACGAGCGTGCGGAGTCTCGCGCAATGCGTGGCGCCCCGCTTCCTCGCGGTCTAAACTCGGACCGCGTGCAAAGGTTGGGCATCCCCCCGCCGATTCCGAGGACGGGGATGCTGCGTGCTGGGTTGAGACCCGGTCGATCCGATCGAGCACTGCACCGGGTGCAGTGGGCACCGCTCGCTATTTCCCCGGTTTCTGGGACTTGTTCTCTCGTTCGCGGAGCGGGCGTTGGGCGCCTTCATCGGGATCGCCGCAGTCGGCGCAGATTCGAGGGGCAATCCTGCATCATCGCGTGCTGTGGGCCCTGGGTCTGCACGCGTCGCGCATGCCGCGCGGTCAGCTAAAGCGCGGTCCGGCGCAAGGTGAAGCATCGAATGTGATTTTCGTTTTTGTTTCGAATCCGCGAGCAATCACCCCCTCGCGAAAGCATGTGAGCCATGATTTCGGTGCCGCTCTGGCACGCCGGCTCGCGTAGCGTGCGATGTTCGCTTCCACGTCCTTCTCTCGCTCTGCTGCAGCCCCGCCGCCTTTTGCACTCATGTTGGTGCGTCGATTTCTTTGGCCACCATGTCGCGCAGGTTTCACCGACGTGTTTCGCGGGGCGAACGCTCAGCAGCTGCGGCGAGGGCAGCCGAGTTGAGCGACCACGCTGCCCACGTCTCCCCGCTCCTCCTTTCTCCTCTTCTTCCTCCTCCTCCTCCTCCTCCTCCTCCTCCTCCTCGTTCTCTCCCTTCCTCGTTACTCCCTCATGGAATGCCGTTGTGCGGGTTCTGAATGATTCTTAGGCTGACTTACGCCACACCGCCGGCCCCTTTGTTTTTGTTGGGGGGGGGTCCTGGGGGTCCCTGGGGCACGTTGGGGGCGTTTTGGAGCCGAAGGTTCGGAGTGTCCGTTCCAGTTATCCGTCCGGCTGACTGGGAGTCTTTCTGTCCGTCTTGGAGCTCTCCTGGCGGTCCTTTCGCCGTTTTCGAACCTGCTGAAAATATCTTTTTCGCTCTTTGTGCTTGGGGTCTTTTGGGGAAGCCTTTTGGAGGCCCCTTGGGGGCCTCGTGGGGCCCCTCAGAGCCTCTTGGAGGCCTCTGGGGTGCCTCTTGGGGCCTTTTGGAGGCCTTTTGGGGGTGTCTGGACGCCTTTTTGGAGCCTTTTGTGACCTTCTGGGAGCCTCTAGGGGCGGACGGTTGGAATGTTCATTTCGTGGTTCCCCTTTCGGGCCCCTCTTAGGGCCGTGTTGGAGCCCTTTTGTATCGTTTTGGGCGCCTCTTGTGCCGTGGTGGGGCTTTTCAGGAGCCTATGGGGCCGTCTTAGGGCGGTCTTGGAGGCATCTTGGAAGGGCTTCCGCGCTGCGAAGGCGGAAAAATCGTATGTGCCAGAAATGCACGTTTTCCCAAAGGAATTTGAAATGTTGGCCTGTTGGAGGGTTCCTGGGAGTCCTCTTGTAACGTCTAGGCGGCCTCTTGAGCCGTCTTCGGCCCATGTTAGGCGTCTTGGAACGATCTTTCGGCCCATGTTAGGCGTCCTGGAACGATCTTTCATCGTCGCGGGGCCCTCTTGGACCGCCTTGGGGGCCTCTTGGGCGGCCCCAGAAACTGTCGTGGACCTCCAAAAGGGGCCCAGGAAGGGCCGGACCCCCCTGGTGAGCTCTGGCCGGACAGCCCCTGCCCTCAAAATAGACCGGACCGGACTCCAGGGGGAGTTTGGGGAGGGGGAAGCATCTCACACGCCGATGATCCCCAAGGGGTCGGCGGATATGAGTGGCTTCTTGGGCCACAACACAAGAGTTGTCCGCACAGCGCCTTTGCCCCTTGTCCTCCTCCTCCTCTTCCGCCTTCCCCTCCCCCCCTCGCCTTCTGGAAGCATCGGATATTTTTCAGAGCGGGGGAAGAAAACCTTGTGGGGCGAGAAGCGTTGTCCGTATCGGCGCCAGGAGATGTGTGGAGAACAATACAAGCAAAAGAGCTTAAAACAGGATTTGGAGGCCATGTGTCAAGCCCATGTGCGGAGGGCTTTGCACCCATTGCCACCAGGGAGAGCATCCTAGTTTCTTAAGTTCGGGTCGCTTCTGGTTCTGTTTCGCGATGCAATGCGCTCAAGAAATACAGTTGCACAGTTGCGGTCGCAAACTCCGCTTCGGTGCCTCTTGAGAGTTGCATGAAAGTGCGCCGGATTGAGCAGAACAGTTTATTTGCACGAGGTTGCAAATGTCGATCCCAGGCATGTGTGCCAGCACTTGTGCCACATGCGTCTAATTGGGTGTCTTTATTATCGTATGCTGGTTGACAGGGGTGCCGTCTGTTTGTATTACGCGCTTGGTCATTTCCGACCCAGTATTGCGCCTTCGTTTTGTAGCGCGTTTTGGTGCATACTTCCTGAGTCGATGACCATGACGAGTTTGCAGCAGAGTTGAGCGTGCTCCTCTTCGTCTCGAAGCCGCCCCCATTCTGCAATCCGTAATCTCGAAGTGCTGCACAAGCGCGTCAGACCTGAAGCGCCATTGCGTACCAGGTTGGATCTGGTTGTGGACGTCCGCAGATGATTCTCAATTGCAGGTTGGCGACAACAGCGCTTTCGATGTCGCTACCGAAATGCTCTCTATATTGGTATGCCTGCTCATAGGCATCGATGTGCCGCGCGGCATCCTGCGTGTGGGTGCGTTTGCCACGGCATCGGTGTACAGATGTTTCGAAACGTCCTTTGAATTTGATTTTTGTCGGGGCAATGAGTATCAAGAACTCGCCGCCGTTGGAAGCCCGCCAGGGTGTTACTCCTTCGTGTTTGTCCGAAGGCCTGGCGCCTCTTCAACAGTAACACGCTGATGACCTCCCCACGGCGTCGTGTCATTCATACTGCTTTCACTCCCCACTTTCGGATCTGCTAATGCTGCTCGAGCATACGAGAACTTCGCAAGGGTGTTTGGTACGGCTGCCACTTCAATTTCTCACCCAAACGACAAATCGAAGGAAAACGTGCTGTCGGTCTCCATCGATGCGGATGTTTGGGAGGTGTGCGACGACAAGGCTCCTGCAGCAGGCTCGCGCCGGGCTGACGCGGCGGCGAGCCCAGCGCGGGCGTTCAAGATTAAACGCCGGCACAGGCCCCGAATGGGCCGACATCGAACGATCTGCGCATTCGGAGAGCTGCGATCGCTCACGACTGCACGATCTGCGCGGGGATCGAAACCAGCGCCAGAGTGGCCACGGGCAGGGACCTGCCATACGGCAGGTTCGCCTCGTGCCGACCCGCGGCGATCCCACCGCGTGCGTTTAAGGTGGAGCGCCGCCCGTGGCCCAGAATCGGCCCGTCCTTGAACGATTCGGCGTACACGGAACGACCGATCGTTCAAGTTTGAACGGTCCCCGCGGTGTCAGGAACCAACGCCGGGGTCGAAACGACGCGAATTTGCCGTAGATCTCCGTGCGAGCGGCCCGTGTCACGAACAGCAGGTCATCCACGAAGGGCATGGTCAACCTCGGCCCGCTGACCAAGAAAGAGTTCGGACGGCCGCCCCCTCGAGGCGGAACGGCCGGGCCCGCCCGAGGGACGGCGACGACGCCCGTTTCCCAGGCCCTCACTTTGGCATCGTGGCAAAAGTCACGGCTGGAGATCATTGGGCAATCTCTGGGTTTTGGTGACCTTTACCACGCCATGGCGCTGTAAACAAGAAGTTGTTCGGGATGGAAAGTTGGCTCTTGGGAAGGTATCGAGACTTCCGAGGGGCCACGATAGACACGACGGAGACGCGTGCTGGAGGAGACGGGTCCTGGAGTCTCTTCGCCCTCTCTGGGGTTTCCCAGGCTCGTCCCAGATGGGTCCGTACGACTCGGGATGATATTTGTGGGTCCAGAATCCGTTTCCTCCGGGACTGGCGTTCCTGCATTTCCAGCTCGAGTGCGCCGCAGAAGCGACTTGCCTGGTCGGACTTTGTTGCTATTCTCCACGCGAAGGGAAGAATATGCGAGGGTTATAATGCCGCTCGATGGCGACGATCATATCCACATTCCCTGTTCATGCCCTCGCAGCCCGGCTATCAAGGCGTAATCGTAATGTTATGTTCTTTTTGGGGGAGGGTGTACACGCAGAGCCGCCCTGTCTGCATGCGGTCGCGGCCGAGGCGACCAGACCGCGAGTCCATGGACGTGGATTTGTCTCCCGCCCACAAGTCACGACATATAATGCGTGCAGCCCCAAACTCCTATCATTCGGTGAGAATGAATTGTTGCGCGACCCGGTTCTCTTGGTTCTCCATCCCCCCCGGGAGGAGGTAGAGGGCTGTCAAGATTGGCAGCAGGGACGCAGTACCTTACCAGGGTCGGCGTGGGCCTGGGGATATCGTCTTGGGGGGGGGCGCCGAGCAAGTTTGTGTAGGCGCCGGAATTTGACGTCTCGCTTCCAGCAAATGATGGCGTTCTTGGAGATGACGAAAATAGTGCGATGATGATGGTGCTGATGATATTGATGATGAGGAAGAGGAGGACGATGCTCTTGATGACAATGACGGTGGTTATGGCATGGTGATAGTGATGATGATGATGCTGATGATGATGATGATGATGATGCTGATGCTGATGATGATGATGATGATGATGATGATGATGATGATGATGTTGTTGTTGTTGATGATAGTGGTGAGGATGATGATTATGGCGACGACGGCGACGACGGCGACGACGACGAAAGTGTGGCGCGGCCAGTTTTCGGCCTCTGGATCCCCGTTCTGGGCCCCGGGAAGATAAATACAATCCCGTATGAAAAACCGACCCCGGGGAGAGGGTCGAGACATTTGGGGGCCGACGCGCGCTCCGAAAGTATGGCGTGGCCAGTTTTCGGCCTCCGGATCCCCGTTTTAGGCCCCGCGACCGTTTAAAAACGATCCCGGATGAAAAACCGACCGGGGAGAGGGTCGAGATTTCTGGGGGGCGACGCATCGAAAAAATTGGCGCGTCCGACATTTGGTGCTCATCATCCTCACATGCGCTGCTGGCCTTCGCGAGGTTGCAGCCACAGCTCGACCTTGCCGCAGCATGCCGGGGATCCTGCCGAAAGTCCAGCTCGCCCTCGCGAGTTCGCAGCCACAGCAAGGCTGCGTTTCGGCCTGGGCTGTAGCTTTTCCTCGTGCTCGCTGCGTTCGCTGTAAATTGTATCTTAGCCCGCCAGCGCCGTATCCAGACATCCGGCGCTCCGAAAGTGTGGCGCGGCCAGTTTTCGGCCTCCAGGCCTCTAGATCGCCGTTCTGAGCCCCGGGGCCGTCGGAAAACGATCCAGGATGAAAAACCGACACTGGGGAGAGGGTCGAGATTCCTGGGAGCCGATTTTGGCCGTCCTAGGGGCTCTTGGCCAGTCCGACGCAAGGGTTACTCCTAACCGTGAATTTATTATCCTAACCGTGAATTTGTGAAGTTTACGTAGTGTCATAGCGTAGTGTTGACATCACGTGTGTATGACACTACGCTGCAATTGTAGTGTCGTAGCGTAATGTCGTAGAGTAGTGTCGTAGCGTAGTGTCGTAGAGTAGTGTCGTAGCGTAGTGTCGTAGCGTAATGTCGTAGAGTAGTGTCGTAGAGTAGTGTCGTAGCGTAGTGTCGTAGCGTAGTGTCGTAGCGTAGTGTCGTAGCGTAGTGTCGTGCGTGCGTGCGCGCGCACACGCACGCGCACCCACGCACGCACGCGCACCCCACGCACCACAAAGGACTGCGCTCTGGGACACGCGGGGGCATATTCAGCGCGGCAACACTTCGACGCCGCGTCGGGCTCGCAGCGTGCACCCACGGCGTGCAATCACGGTGTCTCTCACCAGGCGGCGCGCAGCGTGCACTCACAGCGTGCGCTCACAGCGTGCATTCACGCGCGAGCGGCGCGCCGCGAGTGCGCGCTGCAGGGGTGCTGCGGGCGCGCGCAGTAGTGGGTGCTCGCCGAGGTGAGTGCACGCTGTGGGTGCGCGCTGTGAGTGCACGCTGTGAGTGCGCGCTGTGAGTGCACGCTGTGGCGAGAGCTCGCTGCGGCGAGCGCGGGAGGTGCTCGCCGCGAGTGCTCGGTGTGAGCGCGCGCTGTGAGTGCACACTGTGAGTGCACGCTTTGATGCGAGCGCGCTGTGGGTGATCGCTGCGCTCAGTGCGCGCTGTGAGTGCACGCTGTGAGTGCACGCTGTGGTGGTGGTGGTGGTGGGTGGTGGCACCGCCCACCGCGCGCCGCGCACTACTCACGCGCACCACACACCACGCACCTGCCCAGAAGCACTCGGCCGATGCCTGACCCAGGCTAGCATCCACACTCCACACTTCGCACCGGCAGAAAACGTCAAACACCGCACCAAGCACCGCACTCCACCCAACCCGCACATCGAGCAGCGACGCCTCCACACGCCCCCCCCGTCTCTCCCCTTCCGCCCCCCCCACCCCCACACACACAAACACACAAACCACACAAACCCCACGCCACCCACCCACCCACACACAGCAGAGGATCGCACACCTCCCCCCGAAAGGCGTGTGCATAAAAGTGTTACCCCCCCCCCTTGTCCACGACGCGCGCACACACGCGACACACGAACGATCCCACACACACACATACACAAAAACCTACACAGACACAGACACAACACACACGAACACATCACACACACACTCAACGCACGCACGCACGCACGCACGCACGCAAGCACACGCACACGCACACGCACACGCACACGCACACGCACACACACCGCACACACACACACCGCACACACACACACAAACACACACACACACACAGACACACACACACACACCTCCCCCCAAACGTTTGCATAAACGCGCCTCCCCCAAGCGTTTGCATAAAAGCCCCACCCCCTTTCCCCACCGGCACACGCGCACACGCGCACGCGCCAATCGTTTGCATAGAAGTGCCTTCACCCCCCCCCCTGCCACGCACCCACACACACACAACCGACACAACGCACACGAACGCACACACAACACACACACACACACACACGCACGCACACACACACACACACGCACAGCTCCCCCCCCCCAAGCGTTTGCATAAAAGTGCCCCCCCCCCGCCCACCCATTCCCCACCTACACGCACGCGCGCGCACCTCCGCCCAAGCGTTTGCATAAACGCGTGCCCCCCCCCCCGCTCCCCCCCCTCTTCGCCGCGCACACGCACACACGCACGCGCACACACGCACGCACCGACGCCGACACGCACCGACACCGACGCACGCACACACACACACGCACGCACACACGCACGCACACGCACGCACGCACACACACACACACACACACACGTACACACACACACACACACACACGCGCACGCACACACACACACACACAAAGAGCGCCCGTGCAATAAAAGAGCCGCCCCGCCCCCCTTTTCTTCCCCACCGATACCCACGAGAGACCTGCACGCAAGCCTCCCCCTAGCCCCCGTTTGCATAAAAGCCCCACCCCCACCCCCCCCTATCCCTCCCCGCGAAACAGTGCACACAACCTCCCCCCCAAGCGTTCGCATAAAAGTGCACCCCCGCCCCCCCCACCAGCCCACACACACCCACGCACCACAGAAAAAAAGAAGAAGAATTGGT
>CAUYUJ010020649.1:262389-264889 GCA_963575745.1 Prorocentrum cordatum | reverse complement strand
TTCTGTGCGTGTCCCCGTTTCGCGAAGCATCGGCTGCCCGCGCTGCCCATCGCCGAGGCCCTGCCCCCTGGGCCGCTTCCCGCCGACATCCCGCATCCCCTGGCTCAGCGAACCCAGCCGTCTGCCCGGGGGCCTCGACCTCGCGCGGCCCGCTTCCCTCCCCCGCCTGTGCCCCAGCAGCAAATTCGCGACCCGACCCCCCGCGATTTCGAGTTCTTCTTCGTGCCGGATTCCCCGTCCGAGGGTGAAACGCTTGTTCGTGTTATGATGTTTCTCGCGGCTGCCGCTACGCCTCGCCGTGAAACATGGCGATCGCTTCCACGCTTGGCGCGCAGCGTCGTCGGCGCGACCATCGCCTTCCATCGTGGGTCGCGAGGCGGCGTCCGTCCACCCAGACTGACCGACGCGCCAAATCGAATTATGATTGCCACCCCTGGTCCCCGCAACAAGGTGCAGTTTTGTTGTGTGCAGTTGTAGATGCGTTCGAAAAGAGGAAGGAGGAAATGGAGAGGGCAGAGATGGGGGAGGATGGATGAGAAGGAGGGGGGGAGGGGCGAAGGAGAGGGGCGGGGGGAGGAGGGCGGAGGGGGGCGAGAGGAGGGGGGCAGGCGCGGGGGGGGGGGGATAATGGCGAGGGAGGAGGAGGAGGAGAAGGGGGGGGAGGAGGAGGGCGATTGTTTTTATTGTCGAGTATTGAGCAGGGCGAGAGCTGGGCCCCCCCGAAAGAGTTGGGCGTTGCATGGGCAGACGACCGCGCCGAGATGCCGGCCTCCGTGCGTCGGCCAGCCTCGCGCTCCGCGCCCCGACTCCTGACTCTCGCTCCCGCTCCTAGCACTTTGGTCTTTGTCGCACTCCCACTCCTGACTCTTACTCCTAGTCCCGCTCTTAACTCTCACTCCCCCTTCGGCATCTCCGCGACCCTTTGCGGCGCGGCGAGTCCACGGGCGCCGCTGCCAGCGCTTGCGCGGGCCTGGGGCCCAGCGAGAAACGCCGGGGAAACCGGCAAGGGGTTGCGGCCCGCAAGCTGGCGCTGCGCGGGGGCCGCCTGGGCGCGTCGCCAACGCGTCGCCGACGCGCCGCCGACGCATCGCTGATGCGTCGCTGATTTTGGAAAGCGCGATGGGCGATACGGGGGGGGGGGGGGGGGCGAAGAGAGTAGAGGAGAGATGAGGAGAGAGAGAGAGAAGGAGATAGGAGAGAGAGAATTGATAGAGAGAGAGAAGTGGAGATAGAGAGAAGAGATAGAGAAGAGAAATAGAGAGAAGCGAGTGAGGAGAGAGAGAGAGAGAAAAAAAAAAAAAAAGAGTAGAGAGAGAGAGAGAGAGAGAGAGAGAGAGAGAATGAGAAGAGAGAGAGAGAGGGGAGAGAGAGGAGAACAAAAAAAGAAAGAAATTACAAATAGAGAGAGAGAAGGAAAGAGAGAGAGAGAGAAGAGAGAGAGAGAGAGAGAGAAGAGAGAGAGAGAAGAAGAGAAAAAAGAGAGAGAAGGAAGAGAGAGAGAGAGAAGTAGAGAGAGAGAGAGAGAGAGAGAAAAGATAGAGAGAGAAAAGAGGAGAGAGAGAGAGAGAGAGAGGAGAGAGAGGGAGAGAGAGAGAGGGGGGAGATTGGGGGGGCAAGATGGGGGGGGGAGAGGGAGAGGGCCTGCGAAAGGGGTTTGGGGGTGGGGGGGCGAGAATGGGCGCGCGCGCGCGATTGGATGCGCGGGCGGGGGCGCCGAAGGAAGGGCGCAGATGAGGGGTGGGCGAAGCGCGGCGGCGCCCCCCCCGCGCTCCCCGCCTGCCGACCCGAAGGCAGCGACCTAGCGAGAGGGCCCCAGAGACCACTGGCGACATTTCTGCTGCGCCGAACTCTACGCCCTCAGATTTCACATCGTACTCTTCATTCCTGTGCTTCTTATACTGAGGAGCTGGCGTTCGGCCCGTGAACTCCCGGTCATGCTCGGCGCGAAGTTGGGAACTCGATGCAACCTCTGCCGCCTGGGGCGGGACCTCGGCGATTGAGAGAACGGGGGGCGGTATCGGTGTTCTCCATGGCTCGTGCACCGCTGGGACCTCGCGGACTAGGCCGCCGGTCGTGGTGCCATGGCCCCGTCGCTACTGAACTTCAGTAGCGACGGACGGGGCCATGACATCATTGAAAGACGCCACCGTTCGCCCATGCGAGAACAAGCCGTGGGGCTGCAACGCGCGCCCGCCCCTGCCGCCCCCCTCCACGCCGTCTCTTCCCGAATCGCCCGCGCCCCCCATCGTTCGCCCCCTTCCTGATCTCGCGCCCCCATTTTTTCTCCGCCACCCTGGTCGCCCTCGCCGGCAGAAAGCGTCTGGTGAGAGCACGCCGCCCCCGACGACGGCGGCGACCATGGCGACGGCGGCGGCGTCGTTGACGTCGACGAAGGACGACGACGTCGACGGCGGCGACGCGAGGATCGCGCTCCGATCGCCGTGAAGAAGAAACCCTCGGGCGCCGACAACCCAGGGGTCGCCCTCTCCTGCAGCGGGGG
>CAUYUJ010020649.1:178342-262289 GCA_963575745.1 Prorocentrum cordatum | reverse complement strand
TTCTCCTCCTCCTCCTCTTCCTTCTCCTCCTCCTCCTCCTCCTCCTCCTCCCCCTCCTCCTCTCCTCCTCCTCTTCCGCCTCCTGGCCATTTTGGCCCATTGGTTCACACAAATGTGTATATTGCCACCTGCCGCATGGCACGGGTCATTGCGAAGTGGTTGTTATTTCGTTGCTAAGTTGTTAACTTCGCCATGCGCACCGCGAAGAACCGCGAGTGTTGTGCGTTCTAATATTGTAAATGCTCCTCCTCAAAACGAGGTAGGTGGACCGCTACCGATGTAGAGTGGACCGCTACGTGCTGTCGCTGCGTCGATGAATTCCGTTACTTTGGACCAACGTGCCAATCAATGTCCTCCTCCTCCTCATATTTTGTGTGTGTGTTGATTTTTCAACATATTCTTTATCACAACGAGCACGGTGGACGGTGCGAGCAGGGTGGCCGCCCCGAGCGAAGGGGAATATTGAGGGGGGCTGGACTTTCACCTCGAATATGCAACCAACTGTATGCATCAATCATTATTGCGTTGCCAAACAGTGGTCGCGCTCGATTCAGTTATTATTCGTTGTTTATACTGCACTTCTTTGATATGAATATGTTAGATATGATCGGGTTGACGTTGCGAAAACACCACAACACTTCCGGATCAACATTCATGATCTACCGGACCTCTGGGTCTGGCCTCTTGGGCCGCTTTTGGGGCCGTCTGGGGGGTCTCGTCGGCCCACTTTGGAGCCCCCCCGGGTCGTCTTGGATGCCACTTGGGGCCACCTGTGGGCTTCTTGGGCGCTGCTTGGGGTTTCTGGGGCGCCTCCTGGGTGCAACTGGGGACGGGGGGGGTGAACTCGAGGTCGAGACACCCTCGGAGGCCACGGCCCCTGCAATGGGGCGTCTACAAGTAGCCCCCCCAAAGTCATGCGAGAAAGTGCCGGAGCGCCCAAGAGCTGACAAGACAAGTCCCGCGAGAGGTGTGAATTGTGGCTCCATTCCGTCGATGATTTCCCAGGTCTGAGGACTCAGGCTCCTAGGACGAGGAGAGGACCTGACGACACGCCCACTCCGTGCTACAGGGCGCGGTGGCGGTCATTCGCGGGGTCATCGTGCATAGGGAGGCGTTGCATCAGAATGACGCCAGTGGGAAACCGCTCGTAGCCACCATAACGTCGAACGGTATGACTGTTGGCGCGGCGTTGGACTGTACTTCTAATCGGAGAGAGTTGTGGGGCACGCGAATAGGGCCGTTGGGGCACCCTGAGGTGTGCACCGCCGGTTTGGACGATCTGCAGAAACGGTGCGCTGAGTCGCACGCACTGGGGGCTCGATTCTCGAAATGCCGGGCTACTCTACAGATCGATTCGGAGAAAGGGTTGCCAAGTGACCTGGGCGTCAACGTCGCCGCGCACTCGTTGTCTTGCTACGCTGCCGCCAGTCAGAGTGAGAGGCTTGCGCCCGTCGTGGAGCTAGTCATCGCGCCACGTGGATCACGCGACGTCGGCACTTGCGCCATCGCCACAGAGAAGGTTCTGAGGGCACTCGCGAAGGCGTTGGCGGATCACCACGTCTGGCTCGAGGGTTGCCCCCTGGCTTTGAACAGCGTCGACAGCGGCGCGAACGGGCCGCGAACGACCATGCAGACAATTGGGTCGTGCACCGCGCGGGTGCTGCTCCGCGCGGCGCCCCCGGCATTGCCTGGGATTTTCGTGCTCGACAAGAGTTGCGACTCCGGCGACGACGTGGAACAGCTGTCAGTTGCTACGCTGGCCGCGACGAAGACGCGTGTAGGTCTTCCATCGCCGTGGCACTTGTCGTTTTCGCATGGGGCCGCTTTCCGTCAGACGTGCGCTGGCATCTGGGCGGGCGACGCGCAGAACAAGCAGGCTGCGCAGCAGGCCTCAAGGGCGAGCGCGGAGTCATGTTCGGGAGCAGCCCTGGGCAAGTGCACTGAGGAGGGAAGTTCAGGCGAGGCGGTTTCGAAACGGCGCAAAGAGAACTCATCTTTGCGCAGCTCGTGCACGATGAAGCGGCGCGAGCTCGTGCATGGTGAAGCGGCGTGCTCCGCCGCTTCCATGGCCCCAGCAGCGTCGTCCGAAGCCGCTCCAACCACGCATGCAACGTCATTCGATTAGAATGCCTGCGGCGTGCCGTCGAGGCCTTTAGCGTCTTTCCCCGGGGAGCCCGCTAAGTTTTCGGAAATGCCCGTTTTTTTTTTTTGTTTTTTGAATTCTCGCCTGGCCCGAATGTCGCGCAAAGCATGGCGCAGGGGATTTCCCAGAGTCTTGCCTTTTTCCCCTGCTGTCCCCGAACGGTTTCGGGAAGTGCGCATTCCACAAAGTTCTGTTTGGGCCCTAGGGAAAGGATTCATTTCAGAAGTCTTTTGACGCACCATTGCCGTCGGATGATATAGCCGAGCAGAATGCCGTGCTCAGGCGCGCCCCATGGGAAATGCCGGGCCCGGACGCGGCGTTGCCATGACGTCATCAACGGAGCTTCGAAGCGACGTGGCAAGGGCATTCCATGATAGATTTCGCCGTAGCGCGTTCCTCTTGACGTTGGCGGGGAATTCCGCGGGCAGCGGTTTCATGCGCGGCAGCGGCGAAAAGTGCCGCAACTTCAAGTGACACGTCATCGTGTCGAAGGTACTTCCGGCAGTGTCACGTCGAGTAGGCTGGCTTCTGTTCGCGTCGGTCCCGCGGCGAAAATGGCCGCAAGTGTTCCCGTCGCGTGCCCGTTAAGTCTGTCTGTGGCGGCGAAAAGTGCCGGCGCGCTGCCCCATGGCGCCGGAGTCGGAGCAGGAGGAGGAGGAGAAGGAAGACGGAAGACGAGGAGGAGGAAGAGGAGGAGGAGGAGGAGGTGGAGGAGGGGGGCGGGGACAGGGGGGGGGAGGAGGAGGTTGGGAGGAGACGAGGGAGGAGGAGGAGGCGGAGGAGGAGGTGGAGGAGGGGAGGAGAGGTGGAGGAGGAGGAGAGGAGGAGGAGGAGGGGAGCAGGAGCAGAGGAGGGAGGGGAAGGAGGATTGGGCATGAGGGGAAGAGGAGCAGGGAGGAGGAGGAGTAGGAGGACATGAGGAGGAGGTGGAGGAGGGGGGTTGGGGGGGAGGAGGAGGAGGTCGAGCGGAGGAGGAGGAGGAGGAGGAGCAGGAGGCAGGGGAGGAGGGGGGGGATGAGTATGAGGAGGATGGATGAGGAGGAGGAGGAGGAGGAGGAGGAGGGAAGCATGAGGATGGAGGAAGAGGAGGAGGAGGAGGAGGAGGAGGGGGGAGGAGGAAAAGGGAGGTAGAGTCTTTTGCGATAATAGGAGGAGGAGGGGAGGAGGAGGAGGAGGAGGGGGAGGAGGAGAGGACGGAGGAGGAGGAGGAGGGGAGGAAGAACCCCAGCCACCGTGCCAACGCAGCAGTTCCAGCTTTGCGCCAGCGCAGCACTGCAGCCACCGTGCCAGCGCTGCCACGCCAATGCCGTGCAAGCGCAGCACCGTAGCCACCGTGCCAGCGAAGCACCGTAGCACCGTGCAAGCGCAGCACCGTAGCACCGTAGCACTCGGCCTCACTCGGCCTACCAGGGGAACTCTCTTGGGCGTTTGAAGGGGCCCAAGCGCAACCGCCGACCGAAGGGGTGGGTTCAGGGCCCGAATGCAGCGCCTGCCCAAAGCGAGGGGCGCTGCGTCCGAGAGGCCTTGCCTAACCCATCTGCTGGCGGATGACTACGATGGGAACGGTTTCAAAGGACGGGCCTCGTGCAACGAGGGCCCCGTTGGGTGAGGATATTTCGGTGGCAGCGCCAACACCTTCGAAGGAGGAGGAGGAGGAGGAGCAGCAGGAGGAGGAGGAGGGCGAGGATGAGGACGAGGAGGAGGAGGAGGAGCAGGAGCAGGAGCATCAGGGGGAGGAGGAGGAGGAGGGGGAGGGGGAGGGGGAGGGGGAGGAGGACGGAGGAAGAGGAGGGGGGGAGGAGGAGGAGGAGGAGGCGAAAGGAGGAGGAGGCGGTGGACGAGGAGGAGGAGGGGTGGACGGGAGGAGGAGGAGGAGGTGGCGGAGGAGGAGGAGGCGGAGGAGGTGGAGGAGGAGGAGGAGGAGGAGGAGGAGGAGGCAGGAGGGGGGGGGGAGGGAGTGGAGGACGAAGAGGAGGGGGGCGAGGGGAGGAGGAGGAGGGGAGGTGGATGAGGAGGAGGAGAGGGGGGGGGGGGGGGGGGGGGGGAGTATGTGGAGGAGGAGGAGGAAGAGGAGGAGGGGAGGAAGATGAGGGAGGAGGAGGAGGAGGAAGAGGAGAGGAGGAGGAGGAAGAAGGAGGAGGAGGTGGAGGAGGAGGAGGAGGGAGGGGCAAGTATGAGGAGGAGGCGGGGAGGAGGAGGGGGAGGAGGAGGAGGAGGGAGGAGGAGGAGGGAGGAAGAGGACGTGGAGGAGGAGGATGAGGAGGAGGAGGAAGAACCCCAGCCACCGTGCCAACGCAGCAGTTCCAGCCTTGTGCTAGCGCAGCGCTGCGGCCACCGTGCCAGCGCTGCCACGCCAATGCCGTGAAAGCGCAGCACCGTAGCCACCGTGCCAGCGAAGCAACGCCTCGCGTTCCGCCGACGGATCCAAATCAGATCACGCTCTCGGCCTCACTCGGCCTACCAGGGGAACTCTCTTGGGCGTCTGAAGGGGCCTAAGCGTAACCGCCGACCGAAGGGGTGGGTTCAGGGCCCGAATGCAGCGCCTGCCCAAAGCAAGGGGCGCTGCATCCGGGGGGCCTTGCCTAACCCATCTGCTGGCGGATGACTACGATGGGAACGATTCCAAAGGGCGGGCCTCGTGCAACGAGGGGCCCCGTTGGGTGAGGATATTTCGGCGGCAGCGCCAACGCCTTCGAAGGAGGGGGAGGAGGAGCAGCAGGAGGAGGAGGAGGAGGAGGGCGAGGATGAGGACGAGGAGGATAATAAGGAGGAGGAGGAGGAGGAGGAGGAGGAGGAGGAGGAGGAGGCGGAGGACGAGGAGGAGGAGGGGGAGGAGAAGGAGGAGAAGGAGGAGGAGGAGGAGGAGGAGGGGAGGGGGAGGGGGAGGGGACAGGAGGGGAGGAGGACGAGGAGGAGGAGGAGGAGTAGGAGGAGGAGGAGGAGGGGGGAGGAGGAGGAGGTGGAGGAGGAGGAGGAGGGAGGGGAAGGAGGGGGAGGAGGAGGAGGAGGAGGTGGAGGAGGAGGAGGAGGAGGAGGAACAGGAGGGGGAGGGGGAGGGGGAGGAGGGGGAGGGGGAGGAGGAGGAGGAGGAGGAAGACTTCGCCTCAGCCTGCCTCAGTCTCAGCCCCAGCCAGCCTCAGCCTGCTTCAGCCTCAGCCTCAGTCTGCCTTGAGCTTCGACCTCAGCCTCAGTCTGATCCTGCCACAGCCTGCCTCAGCCTCAGCCTCAGCCTGCGTCAGCCTCAGCCTGCTTCAGCGTTTGCCTCAGCCTCAGCCTGCATCAGCCTCAGCCTCAGCCCCAGTCTGCCTCAGCATCAGGTTGCCTCAGCTTCAGCCTCAGCCTGACTGAGCCTCAGCCTCAGCCTCAGCCTCAGCCTCAGTCTGCCTCAGCCTGAGCTTGCCTCAGCCTCAGCCTCAGCCTGCCTCAGCCTCAGCTTGTTTCAGCCTCAGCCTCAGCCTGCCTCAGCCTCAGCCTCAGACTGCTTCGCCCTCAGCCTCAGTCTGCCTTGAGACTCGGCGGCAGCCTCAGCCTGCCTCAGCCTCAGCCTGCCTGAACCTCAGAGTCAACCTTAGTCAGTCTTGAGCCTCAGCCGCAGCCGCAGCCTGCCTCAACCTCAGCCTGCATCAGCCTCAGCCTCAGCCTCAGCCTGTCTCAGCCTCAGCCTGCCTCAGCGTCTGCCTCAGCCGCCGGGGTGCTCTGAAACAGGTGACCCATGTTGAACAGAACGATTTTGTCTAGTAGGGGGTGGGGTGCTTTGAAACAGGTTACCCATGATGAAAAGAACGATTTTGTCTAGTAGGGGCCGGGGTGTTTAGAAAGAGGCCCCCCCATGTTAAAAATAACGTTTTTGTCCAGTATGGGCCGGGGTGCTTTGTACCAGGTTCCCCATGTTGAAAAAAGAACGATTTTGCCAGTTGGGGCCGGTGCGCTGTGAATGAGATTCCCCACGTTGAAAAGAACGATTTTGTTCAGTAGGGGCTGGGGTGCTTGAAACAGGTTACCCATGTTGGAGGAAAAAAATGATATGTCTAGTTGCGGCCAGGTGTGAAATACGTTGTCCATGTTGACAAGAACGCTTTTGTTTAGTAGGGGCCGGGGCGCTTTGAAACAGGTGCCCTATGTTGAACAAAACGATTTTGCTTAATAGGGGGCGGGGTGTTTTGAAACTGCTTCCCTTGTTGAAAAGAACGATTTTGTCTAGTAGGGGCCGGGGTGCTTGAAACAGGTTCCCCATGTTGAAAAGAACGGTTTTGTCTAGTAGGGGCCGGGGCGCTTTGTGAAACAGGTTCCCCACGTTGAAAAGAACCATTTTGATTAGTAGGGGCCAAGTTTGAAACAGGTTGCCCATGTTGATCAGAACGATTTTGTTTAGTAGGGATTGGGGTGCTTTGAAACTGGTACTCCATGTTGAAAAAACAACTTTGTCTAGTAGGCGCCGGGGCGTTTTGAAACAGGTTCCCTGATGAAAAGAGCAGTTTTGTCCAGTAGGGGCCGGGGTGCTTTGAAACAGGTTCCCCACGTTGAAAAATACGATTTTGTTTAGCAGGGGCCGGCATGCTTTGAAACAGGTTCCCCATGTACAACAAAACGACTCTGTGTAGTAGGGGATCGGGGTGCTTTGAAACAGGTTCCCCGCGTAGAAAAGAACGATATTGTATAGTAGGGGCCGTTGTGCTTTGAAACAAGTTCCCGATATTGAAAAAACGATTTTGTCTAGTAGGAACCGGGGTGCTTTGAGACAGGTTTCCCATGTCTGAAAAGAACGCTTTTGGCTAGTAGGGGCCGGGGTGCCTCGACACAGTTTTCCCATGTTGAAAAACTTAGCCTGCCTCATCATCTGCTTGCCTCAGCCTCATCCTCCGCCTGCCTCAGCCTCAGCCTCAGCCTCAGTCTGCCTCAGCCTGAGCCTGCTTCAGCCTGAGCTTCAACCTGCCTCAGCTTCCGCCTGCGTCAGTCTCAGCCTCAGCCTACCTCAGCCTCAGGCTCAGCCTGCCCCTCCTCGTACTCGTCCGTTTCACTCCCTCTTCTCTTACTCGTGCACTTGTTGCGCCTCTCCGTTCACCCGCAGCCGCGCGGACTGGAACCCCTCCAAAGGACACTTGCCGACTGCTGCGCGATCGTTTTACTCTGCCCCTTCGCGACAGCATTCATGTCCGGTGGGCTCGTGCAGGAGCAGCTGGCTGAGCTCCGCGCCGCTTTCTCGCAGTTTGAAGAAGTCGATGCTGGCCGCATCCCAATGGGCAATGTTCGCGATGCTCTCGTGGAAGCCGGAGTCAGCCAATTCCCTGAAGATTTCAGCGTGCAGGTGGGAGAAGTAGATTCAGCGGAGACTGGCCTGATCGACTTCGACGCGTTCGCCCACTTGTTCAAATTCGTGGAGGGCAGCGCTGCGGAGGTGGGCTCGGAGGGCGCTGACCTGGAAGCGGATGGTGGCGCGGAGGTGCGCGACGTAGACGAGGTTGCCGACGTCTGGGAAAACGCCCCATCTGGGGAGCATTGGCACTCGACGAACTACGGCTTCGCGAATGACGACCGCGCGGCATGGTCTTCATGGTCATCGAGTGAGTGGGGCGACCAGGGTTCGGGAGGAGGACCTTCGTCTTATACCTGGTGGGGCGCAGCGCAATCTCGCTTTCTGAAGGACGACGGCTACGCGGCCTCTCATCGGGAAGACCCTGTGTCGCGGAGCCACGATGAGGGACGCCAGACCCGGTCCCGCGCGGACACGCGGCAGGAGATGTTTTGGCGGGAGGACAAGGCTCACGCCGACACCTGGGATGAATCGTCTCGCGGGGGGAAGTGGTCCTCGAAGTCGTCCATCCAGGAGTGATACGACCGCGGCTCCAGATATTCACCGTCCCCGTGGGGTTGGGAGTACGACGGCGGAGCGGCCCCTGATTGGGGCCCCACTTGTTGGACGTCGGCGGGCACAGGTTGGAGCGCGCACTACGACGTGCCCGGCCAGTCCCCCCAGCCCGATACGCGGGGGCTCGACGGTCGTGATCACGCAGAGGACGGAGCTGTTTCCGCTGACGCCGGGCCCGTCAGGTGGGGTTCTTATGCATCTCGGAGTGAGAAATGGGGAGAACGCCAGGATTCGAGATCGCATCAGGAGTACTGTTATATATTGGCCTTCGGCTTCTTCGCCGCTTGGTTGAACGTTGTGCCCGATTGGGGTGAGATCTGAACGACGGGTCTGTGCTGGTCTGTGCGCGCGTTGCGCTCGCACACGGCGATCGGTGGACGGGTTTGAAGTTTTCGGGCAGTGTCGAGCGGCACGGTCACGGGTCAGGTTTGCAGTGCAGTTCTCCGCCGCGGAGCGTCGGTGGGAAGCTTGGGCGTCACGGGGACTGAGGGCGAGGGTCGTGTGTCGCAGGGTTTTATGACGAGGTTTAGGCTTGCGGCTTAACCCGACATCGCGCATGGCATGTAGGGCCTCGGTCGTCTTGTATGCGCACCGGGGTGTCTTGGGAAGCCTCTCGAGGGCCTCATGGAGTTGGTTTGGAGGCCTCGTGGGAGCCAGTTTGGAGTCATTCGGGGTTCTTTTGGGCTTACTCGCTGCCTTTAGGAGGTAGGTTAGGTGCGAGAAAGGTGGGGACCGGGGCGTCGGCAGGTTAGGTGCGAGAAATCGCAGGGTGGGGGGTCCCAAGAACAGAGGCTCCATGGGGTGGGGATGCCGTGGCCAGGAGGGGAGCGCCGGTAGGTTTTGGGCGAGAAATCGTAGGGTGGGGGGCCCCTTGGGCCAAGTTTGGCCGGGCGTCGTTGGAACACGCGCTCGCGTCGTGCCCAGAGACACGGCGGCGGATTGGGGATCGAACCCATCGGCGTCTCACGGATCTGGAGGTGCATGGGGTTCCTCTCACGACGTTTGGCCTAAGACCGAGCGGGATATCGAGGGCGGTGAACTCTCCGAGGAGATGGGCGGGGCGACGCGGGGAGCGTCCAACTCCGGCTACAGTTCCCCGCAATGGGGGGTGGATCGTTTGGAGGTACCTGCTATGAAGAAGAGTCGCACTGAAGACGGCGCGTTCCTGTTCAACCATTTCGTCGACACGGTGGCGGACGACTTCTACGTCACTGCCTTCGCATTGGGGTCGTCGCGCAAGGCGGGGGCGGTCCCGAAAAAGAGCGGCGGCAAGGTGACGCTCTACAAGGCATGGCTCATGGACGTGTCCGGGGATGTGATGAGCACCGTCGCCCGGGCCAACGCCGCCGAGACCCTCCGCACCCCGTCTTTGCAGCACGAAGGGGAAGTGGTCGAGGCGGGGCCCGTGAAAGTGGGGGGCAGCGGCGACGCCGCCCACTTCGAAGCCGCGGCTGGATTTACAATGAGACGTGCTCCGCGGGCAGCATGGAGGTTTCGATGCGCGCAGCCCGCGATGAGCATCGTTAGCTTCCGGAGCGTGGCGGAGGCTGACACGAAGGCTCGCTTCATCCTGAAAGGTTGGATCCACTCCATGCCCGCACCCGTCCCCGCAGGCAAGGAGAAGCAGTTTTCGGACATCAAGGTTGTCGACGTCCAAGGGGACATCTTGTCCGTGCGAATGTGGATGGGCGACCCCGTTCAGAAGGGCACACACGTTGTGCTTTTAAACGCGGTGAAGCAGGATGGCGGCCGTTTGTCGATGAACGAAGACAGCCGCGCGGTCGAATGGCCAACCGAGTCCGCGAAGCCGTCGCACGCCAGGATGGTCTCCTGGCATTGAGCCGCTGGGCCTTCTTAGCGACGACGTCGACGAACGATGATGTTGCGATGACAATGCTGATGATGCTGAAGATGAAGATGGTTGTGATGATGATGATAATAGTGCTGATGATAAGGATAATGATGATGACGATGATGATGGAGATGATGACGACACTGATTATGATGATGATTATGATGATGATGATGTGACGATGACGATGGCGCGGGCGTCGAAAAATGACGCCCGCGCGGCATTTGTGCAGTCAGCGTGGCCATCTCGAATAATTCATTGCTACCGTGTTTGAGGGTCGCCGTCCTGCATTCGCGTGCCCCTGCGCTTCTAAAGTGGCCTCGGTTGGCCCCGTCGTCGTCGTCGTCGTCGTGGTCGTCGTCGTGGTCGTCGTCGTCGTCGTGGTCGTCGTCGTCGTCGTCGTGGTCGTCGTCGTGGTCGTCGTCGTCGTGGTCGTCGTCGTCGTCGTCGTCGTCGTCGTCGTGGTGGTGTTCGCCGTCGTCGTCGTCGTCGTCGTTGTCGTCGTCGTCGCCGCCGCCGCCGCCGCCGCCGCCGCCGTCGCCGCCGCCGCCGCTTCCGTCGCCGTCTCCGTCGCCGTCGCTGTCGCCGTCGCTGTCGCTGTCGCCGTCGTCGTCGTCTTCGCCATCGTCGTCGTCGTCGTCGTCGTCGTCCATGCGGGCTGCGGACCCTCCCATCCTGATTGTAAAACAACAATACAGACTTGCCGTTGTTCCTTTCATCATGGCCTGTCTTGTCGTCGACGATGCGAAATGCGTGGCAGGAATGGGGCGCGGCGCACATCGCGCGCGGATTTCTGGGGCAACCCCAAGGCGGGACGGGCCATCTTACTTGTCAGAAACAATGCCATGCTGATTTCCCCTGCCCACACAGCTGTTCTTGTCGTCCACCCCGCAAAAGCGCATGGCAAGAATTGGGCGCGGCATACCCCCTTCCCCCCCCGCTCGAAGTTAATGAAATGACCTTCCCGCTTGGGCGCCGAGCGATTTTTTTTCAAATTTGCGCTCCCGTTTCGGCTCGGCGCACGTTTTTCGCTCGCCAATTCATGGGGCGCCGGGGCGTTCCAGGAGGCCCTGGGGTGACGAATGCCTGGGAGGTTTCTGCTTGTTCAGGCTCTAGGAGGGCCTGCTGAGGCTCCCCGCGGTTTTTTGGCGGCGTCTTCGGCCGTCGGGAGGCAATCTTGGGCGTCTTGGAGCGATCTTTCGGCGACTCAGGGCCCCTCGGATCGTCTCGGGGGCGTCTCGGCTCTCTCGGGGCGTTCCTGGGGCGCTCTGGGACCTGGAAGTCAGCGCCGAAGAAGAAAACCATCGCTGGGACCGACGTGCCCAGGACCTGCTCGGGTTTTTTTTTCGCACGGGGGCCCCCAGGGGCCGCCCCGCGCGCGCAAACTAGAGGATTGTTAACTAGTTACCGGAGATCTTTGCACGCCTCTGGCCCTTTGGGCTGGCCCGGGACCTGCTCGGGGCACTTTTCGCCCGGGGGGGCCCAGGGGTCGCCCCGCGCAGAAGATTGTTAACTAGTTACCGGAGATCTTTGCACGCCTCTGGCCCGTTGGGCCGGCAAATTTGTCCCGAGCTTTTCTGGGATCTCGACCCCTTTCTCGGGGGCAGTTCTGCGTCCTGGATATTTTCTCATTGGACCGGGGGGCCAGAAATTGTTCCCTGGAGGGCGAAGTCGAGGGGAAAACGTGCGAAGATCGACGGAAAAACGCCAGAGCCGCGAGAGCTTCCGAGGGGCCTCGAAGCCCGAACCGGGAGGGCCCGTCGCGGCGGCACGGCGCCGGCGCCGCCCACAGGTCATGGTCGGCGGCGCGCCGATGGGGGAGTGTTTCAGTGAGGTGCTCGAACTTTGCGCCTCGAGCATCGGTGTTCGAGTTTTTCTGGCCCTCGGGGTCTTCTAAGTCACGGCTGGGCGCGACTCGAAAAAAATTGTGCGTTTGGACCCGGGAGGGGTCCGAAGGCTTCTTTCGGACCGGATCTGGGTTTGGGGATACGGCGAGGGGGAAGACAGCAGCCTGTCCGTTGCCTCGAGAATCGGTGTTCGAAGCTTTCTGGCCCTCGGGGTCCTCCTCTAAGTCACGGCTGGACGCGACTCGAAAAAGTTGTGCCTTTGGACCCGGGAGGGGTCCGAAGGCTTCCTTCGGAACGGATTTGGGGGTTTAGGGGTACGGCGAGGGGGAAGACCGCAGCCTGTCCGTTGTGCCATCACTGTTTCTTATGTTGTGGGAGGGCGGGTGGGAACGGGCATGCCATGCTTGACTGCTCGAGCTGGCTATCTTGACCCACGCCCGCCCCCCCCCCCCCCCCCCCCACCCCCCCCCCCCCCCCCCCACCCCCCCCCCCCCCCCCCCCCCCCCCCCCCCCCCACCCCCCCACCCCACCCCCACCACCACCACCACCACCACCGCCCACCCACCCCCACACCATCCACCCACCCCACCCCAAACGCATCTGATGGTGCGAAATTGGGCTGCATAGGGGAGGGGTTCCTCTTGAAGCAAGCATGCATTCCAGGATGCAGCCTCAAGAACGACCGCTCGCGATTGCACCGCGGGGTACCACTAGTCTCACCACGTCGATGTTTCTATTCCAGCTTTGGCAATGGAGCCGAAGTCTCCTGGGCCAACTAAGAACAGAAGCTCGCAACTGCGTGGTTTCGTTTACCCATGGGGCTGGGGATGAGTAAGATGAAGGTGGGTGTGCACGCGTTGGTTGGCAACCGCGCCTGCGGGGGCGGTTTCGGCATAGATTCCGCCTTCGCCGTCGGCATTGGAATCGGCTGCGGCGGCCGCGGCACGGCGACGGCGGCGACGCCGCGGGTGGGGCCAGCACGGGGCCGGGCGTCGGCGGGGCCGCGGGCGCGGTCTGCAGCGCCGCCACCAAGCCACTCAAGGCCGCCGCCACGCGATCCGAAAACGTTGCAGGGACGCTCCCAACACCAGCGGGTGGATCAGCCATCGCAGCCGCCGCGCTGCCCTTGATGCCCATGCAGTGGCTCGGCGGTGCCGTGGGTGGTGGCGTAGGCGCCTTCGGCGGCTGCGACTTGGCACCGAGTGCGAGCTGCCCCTTCTGCGGCGGCTGCCCACCCCTTGGTGGCGCAGTCGGTCGGCGACCCGACGGTTTCGGCTCAGCACGCACGTCGGCCGATGAGTCGCGCTCAACGCCAGCCAGCAGCACCCAGCGGCCGTCGATGGTCTCGCGGTCCCTGTTGATCGCCACGACCATGTCCCAGAGCGCGTCGTAGTTGACCTGGCTCTCGGCCCTTTGTGCCACGCCGTCGTGGGCGTATCCGCGGTCCACCAGCTCTGGGATGAACGCCCACGGGCAAGCGGCCCACGTTTTCGCACTCGAGGTGACGCGAGAGTGCTCACGAGACTTGACGCCGTGCATGTGGAACGTCTGGACGTTGAACACTTTGCCGTGCTCGCCGTTCAGCACGCAGTTCAGGCACTCCTTGAGGGCGCGCCCATTCGTGTCCGAGCGATGGCAGCCCTTGTTGCACCTCACCATTGCAAGGATGCCCTTGAGCTCGGACTTCAAGACCAACTGCTCGGCAGCATCGAAGACACCGTACATGGCCTCCTTCATGGCATCCATGAAGCTCGCCTGCGCGTAGACGCCGAGTATCGTCTTCGGGCACGTCCCGTCCTGCTCGAAGGCCACGCCGTCAAGCATGGGATCTCGCATGATCTCGCGCATGTCCAGCTTGACGATCACGGCGTCGGCGACGTCCGTCTCGACGCCTGAGTCCGCGACGCTCCTGCCGTGGACGGACTCCCCGCGCGTCAAGATCGCCACTGGCACGGGGATGGCGTTCTCCCGCGCGCAGCGCGCGAGCCCCCGTGCGCTGGCGCCCTTCGCCGCACAGCGACGGCGCGCCTCGCCCGCTGGCCACCGAAGCGGCGCCGTGCGGCGCTGCAAAAGGGCGCTCGCCGCCCCTAAGCCAAAAGCGGCTGCAATGACATTGATGATGACAGTTGCCTTGCCCATGATGGCAGCTGTAGCAGATCAGGGCCACGATTGTCAATGCGTGGGGGCATGGCGATGGTTGTGATTCCATTGATTCATATAGGGCCCTGTGCACTGTCATGAAGTCGCCGATTGGGGCTGCAACGATGCCATATAGGCAAAGCTGCGGTCGATCCGCCTGTGAATGCTATGCGACGCGTGAAAGTCGGGAATGTGTGTGCCATGCGACTCTGTGTTACGCCATGCGATGACATGCTATGGGTATTGTGTCATGATATGTGTTGCGGTTTCCTTCGCGATCATCGAGTCGCATGCTAACGATGCAACGCAGCATGAGATAGCAAAGCCCCGAGCGGGCCGCGGCAATCGAACTGCATAGTTGGCGACCACCCGCAGGTCGCAAAGGAGGGGGGTGGAGGCGTGGAGGAGCGTGGCAGAGGGGAGGATCACGTGGGAAGAAGGAGGGAGGAGGGACACGACGACGATTGACGATTCTGGCTCGCACCCTTCGGCATGCGCATGATTGGCGCCCCCGCGGCGGCTGGCAACAACGCACTGCCTCCCCCCCCACACGATGCATCGCCGCCAATCATGCGATTATCGATGCGTTTGCAAACGCACGCACGCATGCGACAATCGCAAATGCTACACTTTATGTTGGCTTGCAATCAACAAAGTAATGCTATGCATGTGCGTATGCCTACGTAATACGTATGTACGTGCACACGTGGAATGGAGTTATAACTGGGTTATGTTGGCGACAATACAACTCTCCTATAACCTCATATCCCTACGTATCCGCTTACTAACCCATGTGAAAGGTTAGCAACCCTTACGATTGATTTGCAGGGTTGGCCAGAGGTGTAACGAGCTTGCAACGCGGCGAACAACAAAGCAGGAATGGTCCGGAGATCCGGACCAGGTGGTGCCATGACCGGGAGGGGTCCAGACTGGGGGGGGTCATGGACCGGGCGGGGTCCGGACCGGGCGGGGTCTTATTAGTCTGGCAAGCGCACTCATAAACCGAGCAGCTGGGGCGGAAACAGTCATAAGTAAAATTCACATACCAATTGAATCGATGTAGTTGCCAGGCTTGCGATCCGATTTGTAATTGTTGGCGCACCTGGTTTCATCCAGTTGTTAACCACATAGCGCGGCGAAAGGTTCAATTAGGTTTGCTTAATCATCTCGGCTCTGGTTTCTTGTCAACACTTAGCCTTAGATAGCTTCACTTAGCTTTAGATGGCTTTGCGGTTACTCTCAATAGTATTGCGCGGGTTCCCCGCCGTAGCGGCGAGCCCCTGGGATCAGGGGCGGGGCGCGGGGGTGGGGGGCATGGACGGGCAAGACGGCTGCAACGGGGGCAGGGGCAGCTGCAACGGGGGCAGGGAAAGGGGGGAGGGGAATTGAGAGAAATCTGACAGGCCAGGCGTTCTTCCAACTTCCTCGGTTAGATCCATGCCGCGGCCTTCGTCGGAAACATTGGCCCAAAAAACCGCGAACGGTTTATTTAGCGCGGGGAGAAGGGCGATAGACGAGCGATAGACGAGCGATAGACCGCCCTGGTCTATCGCTCGTCTATCGCTCGTCTGTCGCTCGTCTAAGGGCACACCTCGTGACACCTTGCCCCCGCGAAGACTAGACCGCGGGGGAAAGGATGAGGGGAACGCGGGGGGCATGGACGGCTGCAACGGGGGCAGGGAAAGGAGGAGGGGAACGCGGGGGGCATGGACGGCTGCAACGGGGGCAGGGAACGGGGGAAGGGAGGGGGGGCAACCCAAGACATGTCCAAGACGGCTCCCGGAGATGGCCCCATGAAGGGCCGCATCGGTTCAAGACGTCGGCGCAACGCCGCCGACGCGAAGGGTTCACATTCACTTAGGTTTGGTTAGCTTCCACTTAGGTTTGGTTAGCTTCAGTTAGAGTCACTTGTGTTTTCGGCCAGGAAAGTGATCTTACAGTTACGTTCAGCTGCGCCGACTTAACCAAGCGGTTGTGAATTAATTAGCCGAGTTCAGAGCTATTTGGTTCCGATGAATTGTGAGCATGTTTTCAAGTTTGCTATCTGATCCCGCGCGTGAAGTGGGACGTGTACGGACCGGGGGGTCCAGACCTGGTGGGAGGGGTCCGGACCAGCAGGGGTCCGGACCAGGACCGGGAGGGGTCCGGACCAGGGAGGGTCCAGACCGGGGGGGTCTGGACCAGAGAGACTCCGGACTGCGGGGGTCCGGACCGGGGGAGGTCCGGCCAGGGGGGGTCCGGGCCGGGGAGGTCCGGACTGGGGAGGGGTCCGGACCGCCGGACCAGCAGGGGTCCGAACCGAGGGGGGTCCGGACGAGGAGGGGTCCGGACCCGGACCGGGGGGGGTTCGGACTAGGGGAGTCCGGACCGTGAGGGGTCCGGACCGGGGGAGGTCCGGGCGCCCTCGTGAGCCATTTTGATGCCGTCTTGGGTCCACTACGAGGTCGGAGGGTCTTGGAGGTCCTGGGGTGGTTGGTTGGGGCAAGGGGGGTCGTCGTCCTGCGGGGTTTTGTGCGGGCCGGGTTGGGGCGTCCGGTTCGGTTCTCGTCGGTTTGGTTCGGAGGCCGCCCCGTTCCGGTTCGGTCCCCGTTTTGGTTCGGTTCGGTTCCCCCCGTACCGGTTTTGAATGAATTCGATTCGGTCTGGTTCGGTTTTTGATTTTTTTGTTTGGGGCCGGTTCGGTCCGGTCACGGTTATCGGTTCTCGGTTCGGTTTGGTTTTTTCATGTTTTCTTGGGGTATCACTGGTGCCTCTGGGGGCTTGGGAGTTTCCTCGGGGCTTCTTGGTGGCATCTTGGGGTCTCGGGGCCTCTTGGGCGCCTCTTCGGGCCATCTCAGGGGGGGAGAGGGAGAGAGAGCTGGAGGGTGGGAGGGAGGGAAGGAGAAGAGAGCGGATAGAATAGGACGAGCTAGTATGAGCAGGATGAAAAGGCGCGAAGCATGGAAAGGGTTGAAAAGGAGGATGGGTTGGACGGAAAAAGGGAAGGTGGAGGAGGAGGGAGACATGAGGAGGAGGATTACGAAAAGGAAGTGAGGATGATGAAGAGGAGGATGAGCTGGAGGACGAGGAGAAGAGAGTAATTCTTTACGCTTCGCGTATCCCCACCAGCCCATCTCACAACAGCAACTCTAGCGAAGCATGCCGACAGTCGTGTTTTTCAGGCGTGTGTCCGCTTGCCCCCGCATATCTCCCCTGTTCCTCCTTCCTCCCGCCTCCTTGTACATCCTCCTTGTGGGGGGAGCGGGAGAAGGACGAGGCGAAGGAGGAGGGAGAGAAAGCTCTCGTCCTGGTGTGAGTCGTTCGGGCCCTTCTTCCTGGTGTGAGTCGTTCGGGCTCTTCGTGGTGTGAGTCGTTCGGGCTCTTCGTCCTGGTGTGAGTCGTTCGGGCTTCTCGTGGTGTGAGTTGTTCGGGCCCCTCGTCCTGGTGTGAGTCGTTCGGGCCCCTCCTCCTGGTGTGACTCGTTCGGGCTCCTCGTGGTGTGAGTCGTTCGGGGCCCTCGTCGTGGTGTGAGTCGTTCGGGCTCCTCGTGGTGTGAGTCGTTCGGGCGCCTCGTCCTGGTGTGAGTCGTTCGGGCCCCTCCTTCTGGTGTGAGTCGTTCGGGCTCTTCGTGGTGTGAGTCGTTCGGGCCCCTCGTCCTGGTGTGAGTCGTTCGGGCTCCTCGTGGCGTGAGGCGTTCGGGCACCTCGTCCCCTTTTGGGGCGTCTTGGGGGCCTCTTGGCGGCCCCAGGGGCTTCTAGGAGCGTCTTGGGTGCCTTGGGGGAGCCTCTTCGGGCCTCTTGGGAGCCTCTTGGAGGTCGTTTGGGGATGATGAAGAGGAGGATGAGCTGGAGGACGAGGAGAAGAGAGTAATTAGAGAGAGGTAAGCTACGTGCGCTCTCTTCATATATCAAATCCTGCCCCTCGCACCCATACCGTCCCACTGCGCTGCTTCCCTTCCTGTCCACGGACGAGTGTCCTAGAGGACCGTAATCCCCCAAATTACCCGGAATTGCGACGCGCAATTTAAAAGGGATGTCTTGTACATTGGAGGAGGAAGAGGTGGCAGATGAGCAGGAGGACAATCAAGAGGAAGAGGAAGATGACGAGGAAGGAGGATGAGCAGCAGCAGCAGCAGCATCAGCAGGATGAGGAGGAGCAGCAGGAGCAGGAGCAGGAGGACGAGCGGGACGCGGGTCAAGCAGGAGGACAGGGGGAAGGTGGAGGAGGGAGAAAGTAGGGGAGCGGCAGCGATGAGGAGGGAGTCGGACCAGGAATCTGGCCCGCGTTTTGGCGATAGCGCCGTTCTGAACGACGGGAGCAAACGCGTCGGCGGGAGCATCACTTCTGAAAAACTGAGAAATGTCGTATTCGGAAGAGAAAAATATGTCGAAACCAATTCGAGGCAGTCTTGTGTGTACAAAACTGTCTGCGGGATAGGCGAGGCCAAATGGCACAACATTCGGAGGAGGAAGAGGAGGAGGAGGACCAGGAGGAGGAGCTCCCTCCTCCTCCTCTCTGATTCCCATCCCGATGATCAGTGCTTCCAGCGTCCAGAAGCGACCTGGCTGGATAGGCCTTCGCTGCGTCCAGCCACGTGTCAGCTCTTTAGGGCTTCGCCTGCGCGTGTGCGTACAAGCAGGCGTGACTCTCGGTCTCTCGGTCGCTGGACCTTGCAAGGCCCTGGATATTGCGACCTCTCGTGCATAGTTGGGGGATTGCTTATGCAGCAGTGGCTGACACGAGTCCGTTTTGCTGGCGGGAGAGGGCCTGAGGGAAAGAGAGAGAGAGAGAGAGAAAAAAAAAAAAAGAGAGAGAGAGAGAGAGAGAGACAGACAGACAGACAGACAGACAGACAGACAGACAGACAGAGACAGACAGACAGACAGGCGGGCAGACAGACAGATAGAGAGAGAGAGAGGGAAACAGAGCGGGAGACGGAGAGGGAGTGAGGAAGAGGGAGAGGCAGATGGAGGGAAAAAAAAAAGAGGGACAGGGAGAGGGGGAGGGAAACGGAGAGGGAGATGGAGACGGAGACTGAGACGGAGAGGGAGAGGGATGCGGAAATCTCAACGATTCGGCGGGCCGAAGTCCGTCCAGGCACCTTGGGTGCCAGCGCCCTCTGCGCCCACCTCTTGCCGTAGGGCGGGAGGTGCCGCACGTGAGTGGTGTAGGGGAGGCGGTACCCTCACCCCTGGCGCGGTCGACAGGCGCCCGACGGGAAAACGGAATTGTGATGTGGTGAGAAGGGCGAGACACCTCTGTCTGTGCCCTGTGACCACAGAGGCACGAGTCCGAAACGAGCTCGGGCATGCGCGCCACGGAACCATGAGATGAGAGAAGGCGCCGCATTGGAGCACCCCCCTCGGCGACCCGGTGCCTGGTCTGCGGCACGCGTTGCCAGGAATTCGCGCAGCATGCGGCAAAGTGGGGCGAACATATATGGGGGGTCTGCGTAGCAGACGGCCCCACCAAAAAGGGTGGTGCAAGGGCCCCCCCGCATGAACCTCAGGGCGACAGGACCCAGAAACCAGCGGCCGAGCACGGCTGCCCCCGGTTCCGCCCAGCCCCACACCGCCGCCGGAGAGGGAGAGGAAGAGGTAGAGGACGAGGAGATAGGAGAGTAGAGAGAGGTAAGCTGCGTGCTGATTTCCTCCCTGTCCACCGACGAATGTCCTAGAGGACCGTGATCCCCAAACTGACCCGAAATCGCGACGCGCAATTTGAAGGGAGGCTTTGTGTATTGGAGTAGGAAGAGGTGGCAGATGAGCAGGAGGACAATCAGAGGAAGAGGAGGAGGATGAGGAGTCCGTAACCAGTTTGGCTCATGGCCTTGCTGACCCCCATAGCCGCGGGCTCGACGGGCGCGCGCGGGGGGGGGGCGGCACCATGGCGTGGGAGCCCTTTGCGAAAGGCCGCCGCGGCTCGGGATGCTGCGGACCGGTGGGTTAAGCGCCTCATGAAGGAGACGAGGCGCGCAAGGAGCAGGCGGCCGCGGCGGAGCAGGCCATCGACGCCGTTGTCGGAGATGATGAGGTTGCTGTGCGGGTACGCGCGATGCTGCCCGCGTTCATGGACCTCGTGGCTGGCCGCCCATCATGGTGGATCGATCGGATCGGCCGCAACGTGGCCTTGCACGCCGAGGCCCAGGGCATCCACATCCTGAAGGCGAGCGGCCGCGGGCTACGAGGTGCTCAAGATGGAGTTCGCTTGGAAGCCAATCAGTTCGAGAAGGAGGCGTGGGACATCCAGCTGCGCCCGATAGAGGACGTGGAGGCTCCTGAGAGCGCCACAGAACCCGCGATGGCCATCCGGACCGCGGAGGCCGTGAGGCCAGCGGCGAGGCCTTCGCAGATGCGCGCCGAGGCACCGCCCTTCGTCCCGAGCGGCGGAATCTGGAGCCCCCATCGGACGCCGCGGAACGCGCGGGGCAATCGTTCACTCCCCATGCGACGGGCCGCCACCAAACCGCCGCTTCCAGGGGGCGGCGGCCAGCGACAAGGGCCTCAGGGTGCAGGGGCCGATCCTCACGCCTCAGGGTCCTACCGCGGGGCACCACCCCGCCGCAGCTGACGGCGCTGCGGGTGGTCCTGGAGGCGGTCACGCTACCCTTCCACCCGACGTTGCCTTTCCTGGCGAGTCGGGAGCCGAGGCCCTGAAGGTCGCGCGTGAGATGCACCGTCAGGCCGCGCCCTCTGTTCTTACGAGCCGCAACGCCGAGGCTCGGCCACTTGCGCGGCGCAGGGACATGAAGGAAGTAGAGGACCAGCTGAAGCAGCGGGGGCGGCTCGGAGAGCCTGGACATTGTAGAGCGCAGGTTTTTGCGGGGCGCCGCCACCGGATCGACGAGAGCGGAGTCCAGACCAGTCGTGGACGTTCAAATTCTCGTTCTACTCTTCGGTGGGAGGTTACGGACGCTGCAGGACTTTGGGTCAGCCCTCCCGTGGAGGACAAGTTTGTCTTTGAAGAGCGTCGCACTGTATATCTACACAACAAGAACATGAGCCGCCTCTTCATCTGGTCGGGGACGTTCGAGCTCGTTGCCAATTTCACCGATATGCACATCCGCCCAGAATGGACGGCGCCCAATCAGAAGAATCGCTCGATGCGCCTTGCGCCTGAAAGGTTGCCCCGCTGGCCCCCGAGGCCAGGCGGCTTGATGCGCGGCGCCAAATCAAGAGATCATGCGATGGGACTGGCGCCTGCCCAAGATCTCGTCCCCGATGGGAGCGGATTTGGCGGTCTCCCCGCATGCAGCGGGAGGCGCGGCTTGGAGGATATCACGGGCTGCGTTGTCCCAGGTGACGCCGTGCACTTCGGCTTTCAGGGAGTGGCTTCGGTGGTCCCCCCTCGCGCTGAAAAGGGCGCGGCCTGGCGGATAGCGGGGGGCGCTGTCCCAGGTGACGCCGCGCACCTGTATGAGAGCTTCACCCTAACCTTTGTTTCGCCCTCTTCGATCTTGATCGTTGTGGGGGGCGCCGAGGCGGGGGCGAAACAAAAAAAAACGAGGAAGGGGGAAGAGGAGGAGGAGGAGGAAGAGGAGGTGGAGGAGGAGGAGGAGGAGGAGGAGGAGGAGCATCAGCACCAGCAGGAGGAAGGGGAGGCTGAGGAGGAGCAGCAGGAGCACGAGCAGGAGGACGAGCGGGACGCGGGACAAGCAGAAGCACGGGGGGAAGGTGAACGCGGGAAAAGATAGGGGAGCGACAACGACGAGAAGGGACTCGGACCAGAAATGCGGCCCGCACTAAAGCAACAGCGCCGTTCTGAAGGACGTCGGCGGGAACATCATTTCTGAAAGATCGAGAAAGTTCAGATTTGTGAAAAAGTATGTCGGAAGCAAATTCGAAGCAGACTTGCGCGCACAATACAGCATGGGGGATAGGCGAGGCAACATAGCACAACATCCGGAAGAGGAGGAGGAGGAGGAGGAGGAGGCGGAGCTCCCTCTCTGATTTCCATCCCGATGATCAGGGCTTCCACCGTCCAGAAGCGACCTGCTTGGATAGGTATTCGCTGCGTTCAGCCACGTGCCATCCTTTTAGGGCTTCGCCTGCGCGCGTGCGCACAAGCAGGCGTGACTCTCGGTCTCGGTCGCTGGACCCTTACAAGGCCCTGAATATTGCGACCTCTTCGCGCGTGGCCGGGTTGGCACGAATCCGATATGCCGAGGGGAGCTGGAAAAAAACCTGCCTTCGAAGGCGACGACAATCCAGTAGGGGAGGGAGGAGGAGGGGAAGGAGGAGACGAAAGATGATGAACAGGATTGGGGATTGAGGCTACGGCGCAAGTGTAGAGGGAGAAGGGGGAGGAGGAAGGAGGAAGAAGAAGGATGAGGAGGAGGAGAAGCGACGTTGGGACATGTATGTCGTATGCCAGGGTGCCGAGGGCCTGGGCCATGGCCCGGCACATGTTCCTGGATATCCCCTGCCCCTCCCGCTGGGCGCCGTCCATGCGCGGTTTCCGAGGGTTACCGCCAGAGGCTTTCGAGAAGGCCAACGCAGAAGGAGGTCTATCAAGCAGGCTGGCGACGGCCTCAGTACACCTGGCAATTTCTTCGGATTCACCCAGTTGGCGTGTCTCAAAATCGTTCACTCATGGCATGTTGATTATCATTGTCACAGGAGGTCAGCGCGTGCAGTCACATAGGCTTGATACAGGCTTGCAGCAAGCTGTCGGACGAGACAGTCGTCTTCATGGATCGGTACGACTTGCACTGTATCTGAAATCGCCTGTCCGATTTACATACATATCTTTATATACATACATGTGTATGTTCATCTACATATATGTATTTGTAATATATATATATATATATATATATATACCGGGGAACGGGACCTGGGGCCGCCAGATTGGGACCTCGGACCTCCATGGGGGCCACGGGGCTCCAGGACGCTCCCGGAGGCTCAAACCTCGACCACAAATGTGGGACCCGGGGCCCGGACCCGTTTCTGCGAGGGCTGAAATCGCCGTCGGGAGCCTTCAGACAGCCGTCCCGGCAGCCCTGGACGGTCTCGAGACGTTCCCAACTGCCCAGGAAGCTCCCCCAAGACGTCCCAAGCCGCTTCAAGATGCCGCCTTAGAGCGGCCCGAGAGGCCCAAATCGTTGATTTTTATTTGTTTTTTCTATGATTTTGGCTTTCTCCCTCTTTCGGCTTTCCGACGCTCCTAGACAAGGCTCCCAAGACCGCTCGAAGACGTCCCAGAGGCCCCAAGAAAGCCCCAAGACGGCCCAAGAGAGCCCCAAGACTGCCCCCAGACCCGCCCAAGACAGCCCAAGAGAGCCCGAACAAGGCCCCAGGAGCCTTCGGACAGCCGTCCCGGCGGCCCCAGACGGTTTCGAGACGCTCCGAAGACCGCCTCCGGGTGTCTCCAGCGGCCCGCGAAAATCGCTAATGTTCATTAGTTTTTTTAATGTTTTTGCTTTCTCGCTGTGTTGACTTCCCGACGCTCCAAGACCGCCGCAGAGGCTCCCTAGACCGCCCCAAGACGGCCCAGGATTCTCCAACAGAGCCCCAAGACGGCCGAAGAGAGCCCCAAGACTGCCCCCAGACACGCCCACGATGGCCGAAGAGGGCCCGAACAAGGCCGCAGGGGCCCTCGGACAGCCGTCCCAGCGGCCCCAGACGTTCTCGAGACGCTTCCAAGACCGCCTGCAGGTGTCTCCAGGGGCCCACGATGCGTCTGAAACTGCCCAGGAAGCCTCCGAAGACGCCCCAAGAGGCTTGAAGATGCCGCCGAGGAGCGGCCCGAGAGGCCGAAATCGTTGATATTCATTTGTTTTTTCCGATTTGTTTTGCTTCCTCGCTGTTTCGGCTTTCCGACGTTCCCAGACCGGGCCAGAGGCTCCCCAGACCGTTCCAAGACAGCCCGAGAGACCCCCAAGAGAGGCCGAAGACAGCCTAAGAGAGCCTTAAGACTGTCCCCATGCCCGCCCAAGACAGCCCAGGAGAGCCCCAAGAAGGCGCCAAGAGCGGCCCAAGAGAGGGAACACGCACCGAACAGTCGAGTTCTCCGCCCCAAGATGCCCCCAGGAAGCCCCCAGAGGCCCCGATGACAGCCCAGAAGGCCACCAAGAAGCCCCCAAGAGGCCCAAAAGAGACCTCCAGAGGCCCCAAAACGGCTTCCGAGAGGCTTCAAAACTGCCTACCGAGGTCCCCCAAACATGCTCCGGAAACGCGCTGCCGGAGCACGTTGCCGCCTCTCCTTCCAACGTATGCATGTATGAACGTATATATGTGTTTGTTTTCCGTGTGTATTCATGCATGCATCCATGTATGGATGTATGGATGTATGTATGCGTGCATGTACATATACACACATGTATATAGAGATACATATATATATAGACAAGCATTCATGCATACATATAACGTCTTTGGCCTGGTTGCGTGATTGGCACTTCCTGAACTCATGTTCGCACGATCTGCGGGCTTTCCATACGTGCAGCTGCGACCTTGTCCAAGGCTGGGGTTGGCTAGAACCTAAGCGCGCGCGAAGCGCGCGCGAAGGTTCTAGTATATCTATACATATATATATATATATATATATATATATATATATATGTGTGTATGTGTATGCATGTGCTCCACTGGCCGATCCCCATCGACCTTAGATGCTCGTCGCCTCCATGCTGCGGCGGGCAATGAAATCATCAGCCGCGCCACCGCGTCTGCAAGAATATCAAGGGAACGTGTAATTGTCCAGTCTGAAAAAAAAAGCCCAAGAGCCTCTTGAGGCAAGTCCGCAGGTGGTATAGCGACTGGTCGCTGATGGTGTCCTCAGGGTTCGCACAGGCGGCTCATTCCGCCGCGAGCTTGACCGCAATGGGCAGTCGACGACTTTATCTACGCCATGGCCTTGTGATAGCCCATCCTGGTCTCGGGCAGCCGGATGATGAGCTTACCCTGTGATAATCGCAATTTGCATCTTGCTGATGGTAAGGAGCTTTGTGGTACGCGCAGGGGGCCCGCGAAGACGAGCACGAGGAGGCGCGCCACGTCGGCGGCACCGCACTCGATCGCTGCCGCCGCAAGTGCCACGATCAACTCTAGAGAAACAGGGATCGCCCAGATTGGCGGCTCGCTTTTGACTCAGGAGACGAAGGTTGCAGACTTTACCTGGCCGAGGAATGGAAGAACCCAGCAGAGGACACCGCGCAGTTCGCCCTGCTGACGAGCATGTCCTCGCCCCACAGCACCTCGATGTACTCTGCTACGCCCTCCTCGATGCCAGGCGCGGCTATCGAGTTGATGCCACTAGCACCCCCAAAACCACGGACCAACCCAATGGCTTGCATGTACTGTTTCAGACAGAGATCATGATGCGCAGCTGCCTCAGCCGAGTAACGCGCTTACCTACGCGGATCCTCCTTCCTTGTTGTTGTTTACTGAAGTGTTCGAGGACGAGCTTGATATTTTGGAATTTGGGTTTTGCCCCTCGCGCCATCCATAGCTTTCTGGACGGCGCGTCGGCCGGATTGCGTCTTCGGTTGCGATGTAGCCGACGATTGAGTAAGGGTTTGCAGCGATTGAGAGGGCAGCCAACTTGCGCAGTGAGATGCGCCCACCCTGTCGTGATTGGAGCTACCTCTGGTGGTGGGCCGATTTGCAGTTCGCGAGGTGGGTCTGGAATTGTTGCAATGGGAAACTCGCCAAAGATCAATTCTCCCGCTGAGGCCTCACATGCGGAAATTATCTGGATTACCCGGAAGGGGAGGGAAGTCGCGTGTCAGGTTTGGGAGTATTTTCCGTGACGGGGATGGGATTCAAAAGGATGACAAAAGGATGACGAGTCGAAGAGTGCAGGGGCGGGGGTGAGAGGGAATGTTCATGCGGATGATGCAGAGGTGGGTGGGAAGTTCCGTTGCCCCATCCAATGTTGGAGGCAAGTGGCAAAGCATAGCACAGTCTTTCTTCATGAATCTCTTGCTTGCCCATATCTGAAATCATTTTGCCTTGTAAATATAACCATGGAGGTCCGGTAGGGTATCCATTTGACCCCCTAGAAATCCAAGTAGCGTGATTCGTCGTAACCGTCGGCGTGATGCTCGTCCGTCGCAGTGGGAGTGCAGATCAGGTTGGAAGCCGGAGTCGGGGAGGAAGGAAAAGCGCATGCGACAGAGTCGTGGTGGCGGCGGAGCCAGGTACCAGAGTAGGAGTCGGGAAAACACAACCCCAAGATGGAGCAGAAGCGAACAATACGATACGCTCGGGAACAAATCAAATGGCGCCCCCACCCCACGCACAATATAACATCGTTGCTGGCGCTGGAGCTTACCGGTTGGGCCGGGAGTTGAATCGATAGATTCACGAAGCTATTTTGCTCCCATGCGGTCGTTCTGGGAAGCCAAGGTCGAGAAGAAACCAACGTTGCGATTCGATGCCACCCACCCGCACATGGCGCCCGTCTTCCTCCGACCTATGCCATTCCCCCCGATAGCATCCCTACTCCCACTGTGAACGCTCTTCTCGCTTGCCTGTCCGCAAACCGGCATCAAGGAAGGTTGTCGAAAAGTTCCGGAGCCCGATTAGGAAAAAGAAATGGGAAGATGATGGAAGCCGAGATCGGGAAATGAAAAAACAAATCGATGACAAAATCTTCCCCTGACATTTCGCCGGACCCACAACGCATTGAACAAGACCGTGTGTCGGCATGCTGGTGGGGCGCAATATGGGGATCAAGAGTGAGGAGGAGGCGGGAGCCAGAGTCGGATTGAGGAAGAGTGGTGTTGGAAAGGTGTCCGGGATCCAATCGACGCCATGAGGCACGAAATGCACCAAACGACGGACGACGGCAAATGAGAAAGAAACGGTTTACCGAACAAGACCGCGGTTTTCGGCATGCACTTTGACCGCATCACTATGGAATTTGCCACCGCGCCAAATCTGCATGTAATGCATCGGCGTAGATTGTACGTCATCATGGAATCGGTCGTGGTACCATTGCCGTGCAAAGGACCGACCGGCATAATACCAAAACCGCGTGAAGTATAATACGCAGCCCCCACAATGTGCTGACACACGAAATCACAATTACCAAACGGGCAAATCGAGTCGTGCGTGGACAATGTGACTCGGTCGGAAGCGCAGCGTAAGAGCGCGATGCAGCACGGCAGCAAGGGCTTCCATAACTGAACACGGGTTGCCATACCTGAACACGGGCTTCCATAATTGCCAACACGGGTTTCCATAATTGTCAACACGGGATTCCATAATTGCCAACACGGGTTTCCATAACTGTCAGCACGGGTTTCTATAATTGTCAACGCGGGTTTCCATAATTGCCATCGCGGGTTTCCATAATTGTCAACACGGGTTCCCATAATTTTCGGCACGGGGTTTCCACAACTACCGGGGTGGAGATGGGGAGGAAAAAGGAGTTGAGGGGACGGGGCGGGGCCGGCCGAAAGAGGATTTGAAGACGCCGGGGCTCGCCCCCGAGGTCCCGCTGGGGCCAGCCGGCCGGCGCAGCGTGGCCAGCCAGCGCGGCGTGGCCGTCCGGCCGGCCAGCCGGAATGGCGACGACGACCGGAACAGAATGACGATGGCGATCATTTTCTCCCATTCCGGGTCTCATTCCTCCGATTGTGGGTCCTTTCTTCTTCTCCAATTCCGGCTCCTTCCCATTCCTCCTATTCCGGTTCCTTCCCGTTCCGATTATTTCTGTTTTCCCTCTTCTTCCAGTTCCAAGTTCGTTTTTTCCCGCATTCCTAATATCCGGTTCCTCCCGGCTGTCTCCAATTTCTGTTGTTCCAGTTCTTTCCTCCCATTCCGAATCCTTATGTTTCCTCCCGTTCGCGGCTCCATTCCACGAATTTCGATTCTCTCCCATTTCTCCTATTCCGGCGCCCTCCTATTTTCCCCACGCCGGCTATCTCAAATCCTTTTTGCCCCGGCCGGCTCTTTTCCATTCCGGCCCCTCCCGCTCCGGGTCTTTCTTATTCGCGTCGATTCTATTCTTTCTTTTCCGACTCGGGTTGCGAAGGGCCCCCGCGACAAGTGACCGACGCGCGCCGGGAACGACGCGTCGCTAACTGGAGGCGCCGCCGAGGCGCGAAAATCGAAACAAAAAGTTAACGGAAAAGTTAGCGCCGAGGCGCCGAGGCGCGAACATCGGGGGGGGGGGAATAAGAAAGGGGAAAAAACAAAACCAAGTCCCGGAGTGGGCAGGCCGGTTCAGCGAGCGCGGCGGGCAAGTCCTTTGCCGGGCGTAGGATGGCATCGGCGACAGCTTTTTGGAGAGCAGTGCCGAGCAATCCCCGCCGTCTGTAGATAAGTCCCCGGGCGGTCCCAGCGCGCGCTCTAGGGTGCAACCCCGGGATTTTCTCCCGTGCCAGCTTAGGGGCAAGGGATCGCGAGCCCCGCTGCCCGGGCACTTCATCTTTCAAGCAGAAGAGCTTCCCAAAACCATTGTCCGTCATTTCTGGGTGGCATTGTTTTTCTGATTAAGCTAAGCGCACATATTTCCCCCCTTGATTGCTAATTCCCTGGCGTGGGAAGCCGGCGCGCGTAACAGGTGAGAACACGGTTGCATCACGCAATGAAGGAAGACCGGAAGCGATGGATAAACATGGCACTAAAACCAGGCCCCGATGGTCGCCAGGCTGTAACTGTTGAAAGTAATTGCCCATGATTCTTGCCTGGCACATGCCCTCTTGATTTCACTCATATTTGTCGCTAAGGTGTCATTGTTTCCGCATGGCGCGAACGCAAACAAGCTTCAGATTGGTAGACAATTTAAACTATCCATGGGGGGGCGGGTCCATCCACTGTAGTAACAATGCCCAACCGTCGTCGTAGTCCACACATAAGTAGCAATGGGTTGGACGCGTGGGAAAGAGTGCCAACCATGCTGCCACTCAGCGATATTTGGAATGTTTATGTTTGTTGGGTCGTCTGGTGGTTTTGGTAGACGTGCGCCCGAGGTCATCCTGCGAAGGCCGCCCCTGCCAACTTGAATTGTCGCAATGCAACCCCGCGTTTTCCGCAGCGACCAAAAAAGCAAAGCCGGAGTGTAGATGTGGACCATTCAGGGCGCAGTTGTATAGGATCTTCAAATAAAATAATAAAATGTTCCGATATGGTGCGAAACGATCCAATTTTTGAAATAATGTATCGGCCCAGCTTCTGTTGGCAATTGCTGGACCGACTCTTTCCGAATTTCGGAATCCCATGCGTTTATTTATATCGCCTAATTGTCGTACCGCAAAAGCTGGGCGACCGCCGTTTCAGAAAAAGCGTACAGCTGATTCAGCACAAAATGCCGTTTCACAAAACGCATTAACCGTTTCAGAAAAAAAAACGTTCGCCGTTTCACCAAAAGCGGGGGCCGCTTCAGCAAAAAAAATGGCTGTCGTTTGAGAAACAACGGTAGTCAATTCAGAAAAGGACGTGCAATTTCCAGGGCAATGCCGTTGATACATCGATTTTTGTTAGTTGTTCTTCCCCCACCCACGCATCAGCACGCCGACAACGGAGGACAGTGCAAAGTTGCCGGAGTGAAACCGCCCTGCACGCCTAGAGCGCAGGGCCGGCGGTCGCACTAAGTAGCGCAACAGGAGGAGGAGGAGGAGGAGGAGGAGGAGGAGGAGGAGGAGGAGGAGGAGGAGGAGGAGGAGGAGGAGGAGGAGGAGGAGGAGGAGGAGGAGGAGGAGGAGAGGAGGAGGAGGAGGAGGATGGAGGAGGAGGAGGAGAGGAGGAGGAGGAGGAGGAGGAGGAGGAGGAGAGAGGAGGAGGAGGAGGGAGGAGGAGGGAGGAGGAGGAGACGAGGAGGAGGAGGAGGAGAAGAGGAGGAGGACGAGGAGGAGGAGGAGGAGGAGGAGGAGGGGGGACGAATGCTACAAGACCGGCAAGTCTGCCACAGGGCACACCGGCTCAGATTGCGTCCGCGGCAAATCCCCGAACTCGTTCAGAACCGATCTCGCAACACACCGTTGCACGGCAATTCCCAAGAGCCCCCACCACCTGTGTTGTAATCCCAGAGCGAGACCGCGACGAATACGCTGATGTACTCCCCTGGATTTTTCTCTGGCCAACATAGGTACTAACGTAATTGCCTGTGCGCCCCATTTGCCGTAAATTTCCACACCAAGGCATTGGAGAGAGCCCAACCCACTGGTAAGTACCTCATGGTACGTTGTGTTGTTGACTCGTTCCGCTTGTTGGAGTAACCCTCCGCCTCGGTTGCTTGTACCAGATCTTGCAGTACCATTTCCCAAAATCGGTGATATCATAGTCACATCGCAGAAAAGCGGTAGCCCCTGAGCGACATTAAGACACGGCGCCACGATCTCAATCCGTCTTTGGTCGTTCGGCGGGACGGGGATATGGGTTCTGCTGAGCATACGTTCGACGTTGCGGTCTGGTATTAGACCCCCTGCTTCCGTTAGAACCTGCTTCCATGCTGCCAGAAGTTCCCTATGCCGACCATGTGTTCGACCGCCCAATATTGAAGCAAGTAATGCGTGACCATGTGCGTCTGGACCACTGCACGTCACCGCAAGTCCCAATATCCGTTTCACATTGCATTGGAGTAATTCGTTTGGGAGAACCAATGAATCTGTAGTTGGACATATCAGTAACCAAATTGCAGCAAACGGCCCGGATGCAGAATGCAATCTTGTTTTCCCAGGAGTTGCCGCATTCGCACGGCGACTGGGGAGAGCCAGAATTCGTAGCAATTCCGTCCTCGTGTGGGTCTCCAGGGCGTTGGATGCATAAAATTGCCAACCATGCGTCCACTCCCCAAGTTCGGCTCGTTCTTCTGGATCCGGAGGCCGAATACCCGCTGCCACGTTTGACCAAGATGGTCTGTCGACCCACCCGTGTGCTTCACAAACCGTGCCGGCTCTTTCCGCCGCGGCTAAACAAACAGGGCTGTGGTGGGGGCCCAACCGGAAATTCTCCAGATGGTGGGTGATATTGCGATCAATCCCAGGAAATTTCCGCACGAGGTTTGGGAGCACGTCTGCCCAGCTCGCCCAATATGCTGCTGCTGATGTCCTGCATGCACTACGTAGACCCATCCCAGCCATCCGTAACGGTAACTGTGCTTGCATTACCTAAGTATCATATGCCACACCGTGCAGAGCTGTTTGCCATCCTCTTGGCCCGGGATCCCAAAGAGCTGTCTGAACACATCCAACATTGATTTGTCATGTTCATCTGCCAAAGGAAACACCACATCGGGCGGCATCGTTCTGAGTAAATGGTTAAGCCTCGGAACTGCACAATAGTATAAGAGTAGCCACGCACATTGAACGGAGGGGAGCTTAGGTAATATGTCTAATAGCTTCGCCCTCTTATCCATGAGTGTAGTCCCAAATGCTGCTATGTATTCCCGAGATCCGAACGGAGTTCCCAAAACTTTGATCCCTCTTTCTGGCAGCGGCGCATCGCACTTCACGCATTCGGATACCGTTCAGCCAAATCTTCTGGGCATGGTGCAACTGTATTCCCCCACATCACTAGTTTACCAGTATGCACATCGATGCGGCACGTGTCCCGTAGAATATTCCGCACATCATGTAGAATGAAGGGCGCGTCGGCAGGGTCACATACCACATAAATGTCATCAAGGTAAGCCACTTCTGCTCCCGGCGGGAGGCGCCGACGAATCTCCATTAGTGCCGGATGCAATGCCATGCAAAGTAATCCCGGCATCAATGCATCACCTTGCTCCCCCCCGTCGTTTTGGCGAATATCATACGACGTCCCATTATTGTCAGTCCACCTGAATTCGGATTGAACCCCGTACCACTGAGCCACGAATGGGATTAGATCGTGTAGTTCTGGATGGTGTAACAGCTCAGTGAACATCCGTGCCCGGCTCACGTGGTCGTAGGCGCCGACGCCGTCAATAGACAAGATAATTTGTTCGGGGTGCATTTCGGCCAAATATCGAAGCAAATGGATGGCCGCATCGGTCCCGCTCCGATCCGAAATGCCGAAGTTATGCGGTTCGACTGCTCGTCGGAGTGCGCTTTGAAATTGGCGGGCCAATGCTTTAGCCACCAATCGCCGCAGAGCGTCAGCTGATGCGATCCCCCTCACTCTGCCGTCTGGTTTTTGCAGAGCTGCGAGGGAGGAAACACGCATAGCATCCACAATCACAATTAGTAGTTGGGCCCGCGCCATCGCTTCAGCCACGTCGCACAGTAAATCCAGAGCAATATCGTCTTCAAGGCACAATTTGTAATACTCGTACCGCACCCCCCACAAACCAGCACTAAGTCCTTTCCGGGACGTTCGAAGAACTTGGGCAAATATGTCTTTGTCTAATATGCCTGGCTGTGGTATACCAATTCTTTGCACATTTGCTGGAATAGGATCAACAACGGGGTTCTCTGGCCGGAAGCGCGGGTCACGTGATCGTAATTGCGTGAGAGTCGTCTCCGTACCAGGGGCAAGCCCTGGTGAGGTCAGCGTGCGGGTTGCGTGATTGAGTTCGCCTTTTTCAATCAATGCGGTTGCTCTGGAAATTCGTGCCGTAGTCTGGTCAAGGTCAGGTTGTTGTCGGGATAGGTGTCGTTGGTGGTGGGTGTCGTGGATGCGTTTGGATTGTGTAAGTAAGGCATCCCCATCCCCACGATCAAACTTGCGATGCGTGCCCGTAACTCCCTCGCCCCTGCATCACCCCCATGCGTCGTCTGATGGAGAAGCATCCGGGGTAATAACAACAATATTGCCCAAGCAACAATACAATGAGATTCCGGACAGTGTCCGTTTTTCCAACTCGTTGTGGTCCCATCCACCGTTGCCAGACATTGTGTCAATATCCGGCGGTAGTCTTCTCGGATACAGTGTGGCACCGCCTTCAGGGTGTGGATCCGCACATCGAGTTCAGAACGTAAATCTATGTTGGAAAGATGTTGCCATCCATTTGGTAACCGAGCGATGCCTGGAGGGAGTCTCGGCGCTGGGACGTGCGGCGCACCGTCCGTTGCTTGACCAGGCTCTGGGGGCTGACGGGAGTCAGAAGACGACGTATTATGTTGCGATGGTTGCATTGTGATGTGATTATATATTTGTTCGTATAAGTAGTCGCGTGATTGATACATCGTGTGGAGTGTCGCCCATTGATACATCATATGTAGAGCGACTGATTGCTTACCTGCGTTTCATCATCTTTGTGGGTAGACGGGAGCTCTAATTGTCCGTCCATCTGGCTTTTCGTTGGGGGGGGGTGGGCTTCCCCTTCCTTTTGAAGAGAAGCGGCTGACAGAGGGCGGAAGTCGGACATCCTACAACACTATTTGTTCATCTTCTCTCCGTCTCTGCATCCCTCCGCCCTTCAGTCCCTCCCTCCCTCCCTCCGTCAGCCCTCCCTCCTTCCCCCTTCCCTTCGTTTCTTTCTCATCCCCCGCCCCTCTCTCCTCACTCGCCCCTCTTTCTCCTGTCTCCTCCCTCCCTCCCTCTTCCTTCCTCCTTCCTCCTTCCGCACTCCTTGTCCCCCCCTCCTCTCTCCTTGCCTCATTCTGTTCTCACTGATATCCCTCTCCTCCCGTCCCTCTCCCCCTTCCGTTCCCTTCGCCATTTCTCCCTCTTCCTCGTCCCTTCTTCCGTCCTCCCTCCGTCCTTCCAGAGTCCGACTCCGCCCCTCACTCCCCCCCATCCTTCGTCCCTGGGTGTCTGGGGTTGTGTCTCTGGAGCTGCTTCGGGGGCCCGCGTCCTGGCATGTTCAGGGGGCTCGGGGCGCTATTTTTCCGGGCGGTGAACAGACCAGTAAAGCGTACCCACCCGGGCCTCGGCTCGCTGAAAGGACAGTTACAAGGATCCCGCCCCCCATGGGCGGCGATCAAGCCAAAAAATCGTACCCACCCCAATCGTACCCACCCCAGTCTGGGCGGGGAACAGACCAGGAAAGCGTACCCACCAGGGTCTGGGCGGCGAACAGACCAGTAAAGCGTACCCCCCAAACCAGCCGGCGGGCAAATATTCCGCGAGTCCAGGAACATTGCTCCGGGACTCGCGGGGACGGGGTCCGCGGCGCGAGAGGGGCTCTGGGACGTGGCCCCAGGGAAGCAGGCACTTGCCTGGAGCCCTGTGGGGTTCTCTTCCGCCGAGGCAACGGCCCTCAGGCTCCAGGGGGCGAACCTGTGGAAGGGGCGAGGAAGCCTTCAGGAATCGCCCGAAGGCGCCGTAGGAGACCGCAGAGCCACCAGGTCGGCCCAAGACCCGATGGTATTGCTTTTGTCTTGGCGTTCCAGGACCAGGTGCCGCCCACGACCGCGTCATGGGGGCCGAAAACCAACTCTGCCCCCGAGCCGTCTTCGAGACCCAAGGTGCTCGACGAAATTGGCATGGAGCGCGTGCTCACGGACGAGGGCGTTGCCAAGGCTGGCAGGCACACGCGGATCGGTTCAGCATCGTTGTGAAAACATCGAAGAATAATATAATATATTGGTTCGCTTCCCAATGTGTTTGGTGTCAACCGCTGGTGCATTGAGCAAAAATGGCCCCTTCGCGCGCGTGTTTGCCCCTTTGCGCGTTGGGGTTGCGCGGGTGTCAGAAAACGTCAACAGAAATGCACTTGTGCTTGTGCAGTGTAATATTTCCGAATGAAATTCACACGCGTGTTCTAGCGTTTACAAATTGGCACGCACGTTGCAAAGAATATGTGCCGCGCGTTTCGGTGGCCCCTGGGGCCGCGCCACGGGGTTGAGCGAATTGACATAGCCCCCGTGCGTGACTGGCGACCGTGCGTGAGTAGGTCCATGAAGCGGTACGCACAGAATATTGCGCGGAATGGCATTCCAAAAAATGCGGAACACCTTCCCAAATTGTGGAAGGTGGGTACGCTTTACGGTGGGAACGTTTTACAGATCCCTTGCCCCGCCAGGAGAGTGAAATCGAATTTTCCCTAATTTTTCTAACCGCTCTCATTCTTGCTCAGCGCAGTCGACGTTGTCCAACAAAAGCTCTGTCGTTGTCCACTTGCGCAAGCCGCACAAGTTGAACGAACGATAGCGGCCGGCCAAACTCCCACCATTCTAAGAATTGTGGGGCAGCGCCAAGAGTACGCAGTAAGTGCAAATTTAAACGTAAACCTGATACGTTTTGAAACCATATTGCACGTGCATTTGCATCGATTATTTCTGCACGCAATTGTTCCAGAGATGCGGACATGGCGGCAAAAATACATACTACGATTGATACTACGATTGCCCCACAAGGCTCTACTTGAGAAAAATTGCAACGACCAAAAGACGAGCATTGCACCTGCGCCCTTGCCAAATATTATGCTGGCCGTCACTTGAAAATCCGGCATGCGACCGTAGACCCACGAAATGAACCGGTGTATGGAGCCGAAGCGAACCGCAAATGGTTGTGGAGTTGCACTGTTAGCTGGAAGTGCCACCCGCCCTACGGGAAGGTGGAGCCCGAGCAAATCATAAACTTTGTGCAAGGCAGACTGGGAAACCAAAAGGTGCAGGGTGAACTGAAATACGAGCTTGCTACGCTGGGGTAACTTGGTAGCCCAACGTACAACCCTCAGCCCACTAAGTGGGAGGGTGGCGCCTTGCGCGCCATAAAATGACGCGAGGCAAACGAAACTGCATTCCACAAACAAACCACAAAAATTTGGTTTATGGAGTTAGTGCGCTATAAAATGACGTCTTAACCCGTGAAGTGGGAAAACACCCAAACCCACCAAGCCACCCGCAAAATGGGTGGCAGGTGCACTGGCAACGCGGGGGCGTGACTCCCCGAACCCAGCGACGTAGCAGAATTGCGCTACAAGGCCGCCTGCGCCATCACAGGCCCCAAAAGGACCATCAATCCAAGTAGATATCCTACAGTTGTAGATCCTAGAATTACGCTCACCTATATTTCTAGTTACAAGAACTAAGAAAAGTCCGCGCGATTCGAGTGTGGAGACGGCAATTTCATGAGACATCTTCGTCAATGGACGTGGCATTTGACCTCGGATATCTCTCGAACGGAGGTAATAAGGGCGGAAGGTCGGAAGGAGATGAACACGGGGGAATGTGATGGGGCGGACCAGGAGACGGCACGTGAATCGACGGAGGAAGAGGGGCGGACGGAGGAACAGGCGGTCGTATTATTCAGCCCTACCTGGAGAGAACAGTTCGCATGCTGGTATCGGAGCGGAATGTGCTCAATGCTTCCGCCAATTCGTTCAGGGAACGAAGGAACTCCAGGGCTCCTTATCCCCATACCACATACCTCTTTTCACTCACCGCTTACATACCTCTTACATCTCATTTCTGATCTTCCTTCTTCTCGCCCTCATACGCGGACGCTTGTGACGACCAACGACGGCAACCACAACTACCGATGGCATGGCAGCTATTCGACCGATTTGGATTTGTGGAGCAGGTAGCGGGCATCGACTGGCCGGGGGCGGCAGGGACAGGGTTTCAATACGTACGCCATACCGCCGCGCGGGCAGCAGGCGAAACCTTCACGTACTTGTCAAGTTTGCCGCAGGGGTGCTACCTTTCGTCTATGCACACAGCGTTGGTATGTGCCGATTTCAATCCGACCTACTACAACATCCCTGGTTTTGGGCCGATTGCTCTGGGATGGGGCTGGGGATTACTTGGATTACTTGCAGGCGTGTTACTGACAATCATGACGATGTTGTGCAAGGGATATTCCAAACCACCACAATACTTTGGAATGTATCCGTACAATATGGGACCACCTCCGCCTCCCCCGGGCCTCGGCCCAATGCTGCCCATACCAGCTCAGGTGCACACGCAAGCGGAGCAAGCCCGATTCGAAATATTACAACACCTTGCCATGGGAGACCCCAACGCGTTGGCCGCGTTGGCCGCGAGGGCGCAGTGCACAGAGCTGGAAGTCTTGCGTCGGGCGGGGATCCCAGTGGGGCCATTGCGAGTTCCCGCACCAATGCAACAGCCCCCGGGCATACCGCCGAGGGCTGCGACCCCACCTGCAGGGGCCCCGCCAGCACCACACCAGCAACTGTATTGGTTCTGATGGGCGCGGCTTCGGCAGCGACGCCCACGGCAGCACCAATAGCAGGTCCAACGAAGGTTCGGACGTCGGCGTCCACGGTACCTCCGACAGTAGCCGTGGTTTTCATGGCGGCTCGGGCGGAGGCTCCGACGGCGGCTCTGACGGCGGCTCCCACGGCGCCTGCAGGCTACAACGAATGCGCCTACGCCAGCACGACCGCCGGCACCGACGGTTGGCGAGGGTGCGACGAATGGCCCCAATGCCATGTGCAAGACGACGCTGAAACTTGCGACAATGGCGGCCAGCAGCTCTACGACCGCATCCACGACAGCGCCGACGTTAACACCTACGCCTGCGGTGGCACCGCCGCCTACGCCAGCACGAACGCCGGCGGTTACACCAGCAACGACGCCAGCTCCAACGAAGCTGGCATTTGCAACATCGCCAACGCCAACGCCTACAATTACGATGGCACCGCCGATTCCGTGAGCACGAACGCCGGCGCCTACACCAATACCGACGCCAGCTCCGACGGAGCCGGCATGCACGACAGTGCCGGCGCCAATGCCTACGTTTATGATGGCACCGCCGCCGACGTCAGCACGAACGCCGGAGCCTACACCAGCACCAACGTTAGGTCAGACGCGGCCGGTATCCACCACAACGCCGACGCCAACGCCAACGCCTACGCCTACGATGGTGTTGCCGCTTACGCCAGCACGAACACAGGCGCCTACATCGCCGACGCCAGCCCCAACGTCGGCGCCTACATCAGCACCGACGCCGGCTCCAACGTGGCCGGCATGCACGACAGTACCGACGCCAATGCCTACGTTCATGATGGCACAGCCGCCTACGACAACACACGGGCGCGGCAAAACCGATTGCAACAACATACGGGCGCGGCAACACCGATTGCGACAACAATATTTATGACTACGGCAACGACCGCTACGCCTACGGTAACACCATCTGCGACTACAATAACACCGATTACGACAATTCTGGACGTATCGATAACAATACCGGCTACAACCATATCGACCACGACAACACCGTTTACGGAGATGTCAGGGTCTATTCCACAATATATATGCGATTGTTTAGCGGGAATGTGCATAATGACGAGGCTTACTACTTGCGGCGACTACGGAGGAACCAATTTTACTACGTCGGTATCGATTCCAGCGCATGGGCGAAACATGGTTTGGGTAATGCCGATATTCGGATATCGGGTGTTCTACGTGTGCTCACGGCATGGTTTGGTACGGTGCATCTGTAAACGTATTACAATCGGCTCTATGTTATGGGATGGCTGGTGGAATCGAAAAGCTATGGCTATGCATCATAATATTGATAACTTATGTAAACGGTTGCCTTGCAAATATGTTTTGCCATACAAATTTTCACCATGGTGTGGCGTTCGCATTGGAGAGGCCACTCACCCAGGCCCTACACAAGACCGCGCACTTCAAGCTCTCCGACTTCTCGGCCTCGGTGGGCGAGACGATCCAGAACGTCCACCGACATATCGACCTACGCAGGCAGCCCACGGTCCGCCTCCCTACGTTGCTCCGGTTACCCCGTACCCTTTCACTTACCCTATTCCCACGCCCATCCCCCCACCTAGATCAATAGTTCCGGGCGCAGGGAGACCTGAACCCTGCAGCATCGAAGATCCCGCTGAGCCTCTCTGTCCCCGGGGAGGGCCGAATACGATCCCCTTCCTCAACCCAGAGAGCCCTTGCATCTTGGCAGTGGCGCTTATCATCCCGGAGTTCCCTCAGAGCCACCAGGTCCTCGAGGTACCCCTCCTCCAGACCCCCGCCCAACCCATGAACTTGATGTGGGCATGCTGGCATGCGACGTAGGCGGCTTGAATGAGCTAGATGAGGACGACTGTGTTAGTGTGCTGAGTGACGATGTCCCCGGACCTCCCATGAACCAGTCAAGATACCACCCCACCCCACGCCCGCCTTACCTACCCGACCCAACCATACGTCCACAGCAGCCTCCCCACAACGAGTCCCGACTCGACGCAGCACTTCGATTGGTTGGACTTGGTGGCAATCCGACTCTGGCTATCGGCCCCGAGCCTTCATTATTGGAGGCATCGGATCCATGCCTACGACAACATCGGTATGATATTCCTCCACAAATTGCTCGGGCTTCGGATGCATTGGGACTGGGACCTCCCAGACCTCCGTCTCCAATAACAGGTTGGCCAACACCTCAGAGCAGTCCAAGAGGCTATACGGAGGGCATGAATGGCATCGAACACGAAGGCGGCGGCGGGGACGATGCTCCACGATACGGGGGAGAAGACTCCCGCCCACCAACAGAACGATACCCTCATCTTCTGCCGACGGGGGAAGCGTTACCGTTTGCAAGGGTGGTTGTACGACTGTTGGACAGGCTACCTGCAGGGTGTGCAGACGAACAAACGGTTTTAACCCTTTGTCAACAGCAACGATGGTCCTCAGCTATGGTGCCCATTATTTGGTCGGCCGCGGCGGAAGATGCGACTCAAACTATTCTGGATTGGATCCAACTTCTGCTTACATTCTCTGGAGACGTATTCGACGATCCTATATCTGCGGACGGGCTCACTGCGGCACGGGTCCGTGAAGGGTACGACAATTTGTACGACGCTTTCCAAAGTTTGGGCATTCGTGGTCCTGAACATCTTATTACTTGGTTGCGTGACGAAGGGTTCAATATTACGGGTCTGCAGGTTGGGGGGTACATTCCAAGGAATATGCAACAACATATTTTCAATCGAACGGTTCGTATTCGGCCAGGCGTGGCACGACTTGAATTGGCATGTGTATACTCGGTACTTATACTGTGGCGGGCTCCAAACCTATGGCGGTATATGTCCCGTTCCTTGCAACGGGCAGAGGGCCCCCGTCTTACAGAACAACCCGGGCAATGGGCGAATGGCGGAAATGCGGAAATTCCGGTCTCAGAGCCACTTGGGGATCGGCAAAACGGCGGCAGAGACTTACACGAAAGTCCATTCACCCATCTCGCCCCGCACCCATCGATGCGAAGAGCCATATACTCTTTATTGCAGATGTTGGACACCATCCCACTCACGGCCGAACTAGGTGAAGTCCGGGACAGGGTGCGACTATACCAATGGTCACACTTCAACAATCCGCTCTTGTGGGCGGCAGCGAATGGGGACGAAGGAAATGCAATTATTGAGCTTCGCTGGCTCCGGAATGTGCTAGACACTTTCGGGACTGCACTTCATGGGGTTGACGGGGAATTGACTGGACAACATGTGGTGGATGCATTTGTATCGTTACGAGAAGCATTACATACGTTTGGAATCCAAGACAAAGGTGGTTTGATCACATGGTTACGGACAGAAGGGTTCCAAGCACAAGGCGTTGTGCAGGATAGCTACCTTGACAGGGATATCCAACAGCATGTGCTTAATCGAGGGGTGCAAACTTCCGCCAACGTATCGAACTTGGAACTGGGGTATGCCGCAGTGGCCGAATGCATATACATAAACCCAGCGTTCAGGCATTACCTGTTCGGTGAAGTGTACAATCGGATTGCGATACGCTCCCCCCCGCGCCGACGGCATCCACCTCCAGCAGCACCACGGGCTAATGGAACACGCATGGTACCCGATATCTCAACATCCCAACGTCCAGGTATTGCGGCACTTCCGAATGGGTGGCGCCATATACAAGCTGTGGATCTGACCACGGATGCCGCCTTACGGGTGCATACCTTACAAGGGGTGCCAAAATGCATACGTGGACAACTCTTAAGGATTATGGAACAATGTTTACATGCAGTGGATGTGGCACACCGGACCCAATATAACAACCCAAACGGTAATGGGGTACCATCTTGTACGGACGCATGGACATTGTTCATCATTCTACCACGGATGGCACTATTCCCAACGAAGCACGGGGGGAGAGCAGGTGAGCGGGAATTGAAATCTCGTATAGCATTATTCGATCAAGGTGAATGGCATCAACTCCTGACCATGGCCCGATTGACTTGCAAGCAAAAGGTGGGACCTCGCACGGATGACGAATCGAAGAAAATCGAAAATGCAATGAAGTTGATCCAAAAAGGTGAGCTCAGCCACGCGGCTCGGAATCTCACATCAACAGGCCTCGCCCCAGGCAGTCCAGCTACGCTTGCGGAGTTGACGGACGTGGACCTCCGACCGCCTGCGCCCTCAGAACCTGCACCAGACGGTTTTCAGGATTTCAATCCAGATATTGCATTTGTATTGGATCGGGATGTCTTCGCAACGGTCTTACGACAGTCACGCAACGGTCAGAGCGCTGGTCTTTGGGGATGGCGGTACGAGTATTTCAAGTTATGCTTGGAAGATACCACCGCTTTCGAACTTCTGTGCGATGTGGCGGAGCGCGTGGCAAGAGCAGACCTCCCGGTACACATACGCGAAATGATGGGAATCTCCACGCTGACAGCATTGAAAAAGCCAAACAACAGAATACGAGGTATAGCTGCGGGGGATACCTTCCGACGCCTGATATCCAAGTCTCTAGCCCGACAATTCCAAGCCGAATTTCGGAATGCAGTTTGGCCGCATAACTTTGGATTGTCTGATCGTAGCGGAACAGATGCAGCAATCCATTTTTTACGCTACATGACGGATGCCTTCCCAAGGAAAGTGATTGTCAGCATTGACGGGGTGGGGGCATTCGACCACGTTTGCCGGGCAAGAATGTTCGACGAACTTCTTTCGAATCCGTCGCTGCACCATCTTATCCCTTTCATACGACAATGGTATGGGATTGTGTCGAAGTTCCAATGGAGGGACGACGAAGGCGCCGTTCATCAGATTCTGCAAGGAGACGGGGGCGAGCAAGGCGATGCGTTAATGCCAGCGCTCTTCTGCTTGGCCTTACACCCCGCGATCCGCCTAATACGGGACCGCCTCCCCCCGGGAGCTGAAATTGTGGCATATATTGATGACGTGTACGTGGTCTGTGACCCAGACGAAGTGGAATTTGTGCTGGGCCTTACACAACACATGCTTCAGACCGTATGTCACATTGACACGAACATGGGGAAATTGGCAATCTGGGGCAACGATGCTCTACCATGCCCAGAAGGAGTCGCCGACGCAATTACCACGGCGTGGAAATCTGACCGACCACCCGAGGAGAGGGGTATGAAAGTTCTGGGGGCACCATTTGGCACAGCCGAATACATTGATGCATTTTGGGCCAAGTTGTCTACTGAGAGGGCGCAGCTACTGAACATTTTACCTAAGCTCCCCTCGAGGCAGGCCGCATGGCTCATTCTGTATTTTTGTGCGGTCCCTCGTATGAACCATATTCTGCGTACGCTTCCCCCGGCATCTGCCCAACCGCTGGCAACTATACACGACCGAGACGTTCTAGATGCTTTCATACAGATTTTTGCCCTACCATCGGAGGAAAAATGGGACCCTGAATTTCAAGGAATTCAAATCTCTTCATGGGTATCCCAAGCACGCCTTCCGCTACGATTGGCAGGAATGGGTTTACGCGATTCCCGGAGAACGTCGATCGCTGCTTATTGGGCTAGCTGGGCAGACGCACTACCAGGAATAGTCGCTCGGTTCCCTGCCCTAGGCCACTGTATGCTTCACCACCTTACTGTTGCGCAAACTACTACAGGGCCAGGGCATCCTACTGTGCCAATGTGTGTGACGGCCGCGGAACACGCAGGACGACAATGTGACGCCGCAGGCTGGTCAGCACGCCCTACATGGGTCGCTGTGGCTGCAGGGCAAAGACCACCCATTCCGGACGCTACCGAGGACACGCTTGGTGAATGGCGACACGGCTGGCAATTCCACGCGTCGGACCCGATGGAACGCAATGCCCATTCACAATTGCTTCGAGATCTTGCACTGCCCAACCGTCGGGCGAACGCACGGGCAACCGGGAAGGCTCGAATACATTCAATTATGGGACCGTACGCAGCTGGATGGTTGCTGGTTTGCCCGATGACCGATCGATTGACTACTATCGACTTCTATTTTCAATGTGCCGTGCGACGACGTTTGGGGATAACTTGCACAGTTGATGGTCCTGATCCTCACGGACACGCACGGCTGACAGAAGCAACCGGCGCAGGGTTCCACGGACGCCATTCGGAGTTAGTAGCGGCTTGGCGACAAGTATTTTTGGAGGCTGGAGGGCACGTGCCCGATCGCAATATTGAGCGGGTCCTGCACACCACACACATCCCTGTACCCCCAAACGACATGAGACGACTTGATTTGGTGGTCACAGGAACAAATGTGGCGAGAGGGTTACCATTATTTTGCGATGTGACGGTTATGACCCCGATATCCAGAAATGGTACAGCGCGAAGTGGCACCAGCAACCGGGGAGGATCATTACTAGACAGGGCGCAACGGGACAACAACACTACGTATGCCGAAGTGGTGGACAGTGGGCTCGGTAGTCTTGAATGCTTGGGCGCTGAAGTCTACGGCAGGTGGGGCGCGCAGGCAATCGCTCTAGTGCCCGCGCTGGCCCGGGAACGAGCTCGGGATGCTCATCCTCGCATCCAACGGGGATTTGCGCTGAGCCTCCTGAGGCGATGGTGGGGTGTCTTAGGCATCGCACTTCAGACAGCGGTTGCCAGGAGCGTCGTCGGAGCGGGGGGGGACCTCCCGCGAACGCAGCGCGAGCCTCTCTGCCCCATGGCAGACTTGCAAGTTCTGTGAGCTGCGTTTCCTCTTTCCTCCTCCTCCTCCTCCTCCTCCTCCTCCTCCTCCTCCTCCTCCTCCCTCCTCCTCCTCCTCCTCCTCCTCCTTCCTCCTCCTCCTCCTCCTCCTCCTCCTCCTCCTGTAGCGCTACTCAGTGCGGCGCCCGGCCCTACGCTCAAAGCGTGCAGGGCAGTTTCACTCCGGCAACTTTGCACTGTCCTTTGGTGTCGGCGAGCTGTTGCGTGCGGGGGGGGGGGGGGAAAAAAAAAAAAAAAAAAAAAATGTGGGAGCGAATGCGGATATGGATATACCGGTCGATCCTGTTATTTGTCTTGTTGTTGTGGTGCATCAGGTTTTCTTGAAGCAGTGTGGTCCCCAGTGCCCGATTCCTTGCCTCCCCAATCCGGGAAGCTGACGACAACCGGCAACGCAGAATATGATAAGCGATTTCGCGTGATAGTTGCTCACCGTATTGTACAACAATAACGTGAAAAAGCACAACTACGCTCAATGGTTTGCGCCATAACCGTAATTGTGCTGCACGCCATATTGTGTGATGCGCGTACATGGTCGTATTAAATAGAAATGTGTGCCCATCGGTGTAGTTCCATCGTGCCGTCGGAGAGATGCGTGCCCACATGGGAAGAGTGATGCACTACATATGCGTCGGACCACCGTGTCAAAAACCATTGATCGTTTCGATTCCTGGCGGTCGGTGGATGGGGGGCTCGGTGGATGGGAGGCTCCGCGCCCGCAGTGCGGTAGAACATTTCCACTTCTGTGGTGCGCGCCAAGCGGGCGAAATCTTGTAGTGCAGATCGCCCGTAAGCCAAAACATGATCAAGCAAATTGTGTTTTTGCCTGTCTGGTGCCGTGACAGAATCCCAATTGCCAACTAACCGCAGGCAACTGCGGAAATCAAGTGCCGTCAGCAAACAGCCGGCAAGAATACCTGTGGCAAGCCACCCTCATCCAAGAGCGAACGGGCCCAATCTCAGAGTGAGATGATAGTCTGGAAAGTGGCCTGCACAAACCATGCCGGCAGGTCGCTTGTTTGCACCCCGTCGGCATCGCAGCCGCTGCCGCATAGGAGCGTGAAGCCCAAGACGAAACCTACGTATAAGCGCCATTGTTTGCCTCCCAAACTCGGTCCCAAGGAACTTAATCCAATCATTGTAGAACCCATGCCATCGACCCGGCAACCCGTCGCAACTATCCGCACGAGATGGAAAGGAGAAATAAAGCATTCAAAATTGGTGAGTTTGAGCCTTCCTTCGCGCTTGAGCCTTGAGCTGGATGTCTTCGGGACGATTACACTTATATTTTTAATGGAACCGGAATCGGATTCATAACCCACTGGAACCGTAACCAATCATCGTGTAAGATTTGCTGTGTTTTTCGTTTTCCTGGGCGTTTTTTGGTAAATCTACGGCTGCAGCATTTCGAATTGAAAATCAGTTCGGGCGTCGTGGAAATAATACGCGGCTTCGAAACCGTTCCGGACAAAATACGTCGCACTACCAACGTGTGATTACAGCTTGAACATCCCACTACTAATATTTCAGATGAAATAGCGCTGGGTCCGGTTATATTACCGGAAACCGTTCCAAATGTGCGATTATCGCCAGAACGTGCCACTAACATTTCAAATTATGTACGGAATGACGCGGGTTCCGACAACACCTCGGTGGCGCTCGCAATCTCACACGGAAAGTCCGGGTAGTCGGTGGCTAGCCGTAAATGGGTAACGTCTGTGCTGAAGTCAGAAGCAAACTAAGGTCAGAACCAACCCCAAGACGTAATAGGAGGACGTAAACAAACATAGGAATAAATACGAAGAGGTAGTTAAAAGAGCAACAGTTTTCACAAACGAAATTCAAATAATCAATTCTAGCGCTCTATTGTAGGGAGACGAAATCTATACATATCCACTGCTCCCTGGCCAGGCCCATCCTGAACCCAGGAGCTGTGTATACGCCCTCCTGGCCAAACCAAGAGGGCGTGGCGTATACACAGCTGCTGTGTTCAGGATGGGCCTGGCCAAGGAGCAGTGGATATGTATAGATTGCGTCGCCCTATATTGCTTCCCCGTGCACCTTCCTACCACCTCCTGCTTCTTCCGACCTCCCCCTACGTCCCACCTCTCTTTACATGTTCTACCTCCTATCTCCTCCCATGTCCGCAGCATTTGGAGCTGGAGGAGGCCAGAACGGAAGTCGGAATCGGAGTCAGAAATGGAGGAGGACCGAACGGGAATCGGAGTCGGAACCGGACGAAAATCCGGAGCCGGAGTCGGAGCCGGAGTCGGCCGGAACGGGAATCGGAATCGGAGTCGGAAGCGGAGGAAGACCGAATCGGAATCGGAGCCGGAACCGAACGAAAATCCGGAGCCAGAGTCGGAGCCGGAGGAGGCCGGGACGGGAGTCGGAATCGGAATCGGAAGTGGAGGAGGACCGAACGGGAATCGGAATCGGGGCCGGACGAAAACCTGAGCCGGAGTCGGAGGAGGCCGGAACGGGAGTTGGAATCGGAATCGGAAATGGAGGAGGACCGAACGGGAATCGGAGTCGGAGCCGGACGAAAATCCGGAGCCGGAGTCGGAGCCATCGAGGCCGGAACGGGACTCGGAATCGGAGTCGGAAGTGGAGGAGGACCGAATCGGAATCGGAATCGGAACCGGACGAAAATCCGGAGCCAGAATCGGAGCCAGAGGAGGCCGGAACGGGAGTCGGAATCGGATTCGGAAAAAGGAGGAGGACCGAACGGGAATCGGAGTCGGGGCCGGACGAAAACCCGGAGCCAGAGTCGTAGCCGGAGGAGGCCGGAACGGGAGTCGGAATCGGAGTCGGAAATGGAAGAGAACCGAACGGGAATCGGAGTCGGAGCCGGACGAAAATCCGGAGCCGGAGTCGGAGCCGGAGGAGGCCGGAACTGGAGTCGGAATCGGAGTCGGAAGCGGAGGAAAACCGAACAGGAATCGGAGCCGGACGAAAATCCGGAGCCGGAGTCGGAGCCGGAGGAGGCGAACTCCTTCCGCGCCTCTCCCGAATCCAACCCTCCCAATCTCACTCACGCCCGCTCCACTCCCCCGTCGTCCTCCCGCCTCCTCCAGCCTCCTCCGCGCTCCTCCCGAAGCAAAGCGCGGCCATGCAGCAACAACCGTTTCAGAAAAAAACGGCGGGGGTCTGGGTGCAAAAGTCCAGGGCCCGCGGTCCAAGGTCGGGCCGAGGCCCGGGGGCCCGGGCAACAAATCGGGGGTGGGGTATTTTCCTGAAGCCGCGCGCACTTTTTCTGAAACCTCCCACGTTTTTTCTGAAACAGCGCGCCCTTTTTCTGAGAATGCTCAGCCTTTTTCTGAAACGGTACGCCCTTTTTCTGAAACCGGCCTTTTTCTGAAACTGCTGTGCACTTTTTCTGAAACGGTTGCTGCCGCGCAAAAGCTGCTAATCCGTTAACCACACATCGTTTGAACATATATATGAAAGATGCTGACATCGTGAAGTAAGGTGCGTTTCTTGCGGTGGTAAAGTCTGGAGTAGATGGTTGACCCGGATCACAGCACAGCAATAGAGTAGTGACCAAGCTGCCTGGAAAAGGGAGTAACAACAATGATTGTAAGAGTTTATCCTTCTCCTAAGCCAACTTCTTGCATGTGCTGCACGTACGCATCGGTCCTGTTCGGTGTGCCAAATATTTTGGTATCACATGCTGTGTCGTTGAGATCTGATTTCCACGCTTCCGACGGTATCGCACCGAGGTGGTTTGGGTGTGGCTGCCGCGTCGGATCGTATGCTATCAATTCGCCTTCGGTAGCGTCGATGTGGCCTGTGCGCTGGAGCGTGTCGCGTGTCATTCCCAACGCATAAAATATGTCGTTCGGGTCTCAAACAACATAAATACCGTCAAAATACAACAGACTTACACAACCCGGTAGTAGTCATTTTCGAAACGTTGCTAAGCTTATTTTTTAAAGCGAGGCAAAAAAGTGCCTGTGATTGCTTCACGAAGTTTACATATTGAAAACCACCACAATGAACAAAGACAAATATAAATCTGGGAAGATGGGACAGGATAAGAGCACGGATAGACAACAAGACAAAAAAATACCCTGCGACGTACCCAGCCCAATGGCATCAAGTGGCAAGCGGAGTAGGGAAACATTAGCAGGAACCGTGACAGTGCAGGCGCGGCGATTTGTAGTGCGACCTACATGGGATGCGTAATTTTGCACGACTCACAGAACAGCAATCGATACGACGAGGAGTATGTCTCAAGGCTTGTTAAACAATAGCGGGGGCGGGAACGAGGGACAGGAGAAGGACGAACCCAGTAGGAAGGGGCGAGGAGCCATCGCAGCAGCAGCACCATGAATGCATAAGGTAACAGGAGGACTAGGGCGGCGATGATGAAAGAGGAGGGAGGAAGCAAGAGACTGTTTCGTTTTTGCAGGAGCTCGGTCAACGCATGCCTGCTGCCTGTCCACAGGATCATACCTGTTTATATCTAGTGCAGGAAGCGATCGAGACCTAGCTCGCGCGCCAGCTTCTCTGCCTCCTTCCTGCATGTTGCAGTGCGGGAACTGAACTTCCGCAGTTTCTCCGCAAGGTCTGCCGGTGGGCCGCGGGCAAGAAAGTCAAGGCCGGGGTCGCGCACCATCAGTCCGCTGGACCACCCTCCTGAACCATCAGTCAGGGTTAGCGGTGCGTGGTGCCTCACTCCGCTGGACCCACCCTCAGCCCTCGAATGTGGCGACAGTGTCGCAAATCGCAGCCCCCCAAGGATGGCGAGGTCTAATCTGAATCTGCGTGGTGCCTCACTCCGCTGGACCCACCAGCAGCCCTCGAATGTGGCGTCAGTGTCGCAGATCGCAGCCCCCCAGGGATGGCGAGGTCTAATCTGAATCTGCGTGGTGCCTCACTCCGCTGGACCCACCAGCAGCCCTCGAAAGTGACGACAGTTTCGCAGATCGCAGCCCCCCAGGGACGGCGAGGTCTAATCTGAATCTGCGTGGTGCCTCACTCCGCTGGACCCACCAGCAGCCCTCGAAAGTGACGACAGTTTCGCAGATCGCAAACCCCCAGGGATGGCGAGGTCTAATCTGAATCTGCGTGGTGCCTCACTCCGCTGGACCCACCAGCAGCCCTCGAAAGTCGAGGTCTAATCTGAATCTGCGTGGTGCCTCACTCCGCTGGACCCACCAGCAGCCCTCGAAAGTGACGACAGTTTCGCAGATCGCAGCCCCCCAGGGATGGCGAGGTCTAATCTGAATCTGCGTGGTGCCTCACTCCGCTGGACCCACCAGCAGCCCTCGAAAGTGGTGACAGTTTCGCAGATCGCAGCCCCCCAGGGATGGCGAGGTCTAATCTGAATCTGCGTGGTGCCTCACTCCGCTGGACCCACCAGCAGCCCTCGAAAGTGGCGACAGTTTCACAGATCGCAGCCCCAAAGGGATGACGTAAAAGGCAAGAGAGAAGAGGAGGAGCGAAGAGAGGAGGAGAAGGGAAGCAAGAGAGGAGGAGCGAAGAGAGGAGAAGGGATGCAAGAGAGAAGAGGAGGAGCGAAGAGAGGCGGAGAAGGGAAGCAAGAGAGGAGAGGAAGAGGGAAGAGAGGAGGAGGAGGCGGGAAGGAAGGAAGGAAGGTGGAGACCGCAGTGCTCTATTCAAAACGAGTACCCAACGCAGGAGGGTTGGGAATAATTGGAAAAATACACACGGGAAATATACGCGGGAGAAATAATGGTCGAGCAATTTCGTAGTCGTCGGGCGGACCGCCAATCTGAATTGTGAAATTGTAACGGTTGACGTGCTTGCTGTACACACCGCAATCGGATCATGACGGGTAGCACTACCCAGTAAGAGTCCACAGTAATATGTATTAATGATTTCGCTGTCGCCTGGCAAGTCGACATTGTATTATAGCGTTGCCCGTGCACGCACCGACAAAATACTGTCGGGAAAATTAGTTTTGGGTTTTCTTGAAGAGGTTTTACTGATTAACCGTTATCGTATCGTTTTTTTTTGTTTTAACTGATATTCTTTCTGATAGGCTGGCCACGCACCAGTAAACGGAAACATACATACCAATGCGGGCAAAATTACCGATTACCCAATATGATGTAGCCTGAATAATAGTTATTACACATTTCCTTGTCTGCAGAGCGCCGTTTGATTAAAACGTTGCCGGTGTATGCGCCGACGAAGCATCGTTAGCAATAGTAATTTCGGGCTTTCGTGTGCGGGCGTGCGGGTTATTATTTGGTGGCAGCTATGAAGTGAAAACAATGGAAACCCATGGTGGTAAGTATGGAATCCAGTGGTGGTAGTTATGGAGACCCGTGGTGGTAGTTATGGAAAACCGTGGTGGTAGTTATGGAAACCCGTGGTGGTAGTTATGGAAACCCGTGGTGGTAGCTATGGAAGCCCGTGATGGCAATTATGGAACCCCGTGTTGGCAATTATGGAAACCCGTGTTCAGTTATGGAAACCCGTGTTCAGTTATGGAAGCCCTTGTCTCCCGATGCCGCAGACGATGCCATGCGTAGACCTGTTCCCCTACGTCCCAGACCCAGTCCCATTACACGTTTGCCTCCGCGATTCGTTGAAGTATCCATGCCATCGGTCGTCAGCACACGGATGCGGCGAGGGCAAATGAGATATAAGGTGATATCAAAGGAATGCGGCAGTAGGAAGAAAAACAATTGGTATGGCGGAGCGCGCGCGCGGAGCTTGAGCCAGCCCTTCATCGCATTCATCTTCATCTTCGCCCAAATCACTCATTTCCCGGATATCACATGCGAATGGGCCCTGGAACCTGTTTTCGGCAAGGCCGACATGACGAGCGCCATCACCTTCGCCCCAAAATCTACCACAACGAAGCCCCGCGTCGTCGTCCATGCTTCTGTCGTCGACCAGCAAAGCCCCACCTCCTCCTCCTCCCCCTTCCGTTTTTGTGCAAGAGCCATGGCACATGTGCCACTTGTGTATGTATGTATGTATGTATGCATGTATGTATGTATATATATATATATACACACTAAAACCATCGCGCACGCTCAGGTTCTAGCAGGCCCCAAACCTTGACGAATTCCTTGCTACACGGGGCGTCTGGGAGCATGGGTTCGGGGGCGTCTTGGGGAGCCTGTTGGGGCGTGCCGTCGTCGTCGTCGTCGTCGTCGTCGTAATGTCGTCGTCGCCTATTGGGGCGCGCCGTCGTCGTCGTCGTCGTCGTCGTCGTCGTCGTCGTCGTCGTCGTCGTCGTCGTCGTCGTCGTCGTCGTCGGTCGTCGTAGGCGGGCTCAGAGATTGAAACGCAGCGTTTCTTTTTGTTTCGCTCCAGTCTTTCGCCCACAGACCGAAGAAAATACCCGCGATGGCGCCCTGAGAAGGCATCTCGGCATAGCTGCGGGCGGCCTGCGCTTGAATGGACAGGACGTGGCGGCTAGTGCAATGGATCCTTCTCCACATCCACTACGACAAGCAATATGAGATGAAGGCACAGGGCGTCGACGGCATAGTAGGCACGAAGATCACGGGCACGCAGAACGAGTTAATCACCGATCATTTCTGTATACATTGGGGCAGGACACGAAGAGCAGGTACCACCAATTCATGTGGAGTTAATGTCATGCTTAGCAGAAATATGCTCAGCAAGAACAGCACACGACACATATATCAAGCACCCAAATGTTTGTGGGGCAGAGGTGGAGCTGGTTACATCGAGCGGTCCAGTGACAAGCTTGGACTCAGCCCAGAGAACAACACATCCAAGACGGTCGAGCGCTTGTTTGTTTTCATTTACAACATGACCAGCCAGATGGGGCACATATACTTACCGTTCTTCTTTACAGATCTGAATAACAACGTGGAGGGCGAGGAGCCACATATTGGAGAGTTTGTACCACGTCGACATCGGTCGCGACCTCAGGCCAAACCAATCCCAGCCTGGGACATGCAAGCATCTAACACACACGAAGATCTTGCAGATACATGGTTCGGCATCAGAGGAGAGCCTAGCCAGATTGACTACATTTTCGCTCCTCCACACCTCCCAGGCATACAATCATACTGTTTATTCCACTACAGCGCTCGACGGCTACACTTACAAGTTGGGGTTGGCAAGTGGGATCACATTCCAACTCAGTCCAATTTTGTTGCGCCAGCTGCCCCGCGTCAGCAAAACGACATTTCACGACATATCAGCAGAGAGGCCATGAGTTCAGCACTACAGTGTGGACGGCTCCAACATGACTATACCAAGCGAGTCGAAGCCAAGCTACAGCTGAAAGAAAATGACATTGACACAGCATATCAGAATACCGAACTGGAGAAGTTCTACGAATACTTAGTCAGTGCCCTCCCTCAACACAAGTGCAGTTGATATCATCAAATCCAGCCAGTAGTACACCGAAGATCATCGAGATCGTCTCTTTCAGCAAGCTGCACAGCTACAACAACGACGAGACCCTCGTGAGCGGCAAGGAGAACAATATCACAATGCAGAGGATGAGATTTTCGACACCACGATGCAATTGACACAGCAGTCTCGCAAAACGAAGTACGGTGATCAGTTGCAGGAACAGAGACGTGAAGCCTTCAAAGAGGCTGCCAAGATGAAGGATGGATATTCGATGCTCAGAATATCGCGACTTTTAGCAGGTGGTGGACGCGTACCCAGAGGCAGAGTGCATCCAGCCGCCGCATCCACAGCAAACGTTCACTACTGGATCGATCAGATGGAAAAACAAAACCAGAGGGTGGATGCCGAACTGAGGTTACAGCAAGATCGAGATCGGCACCGACTGAAGAGTTTTATGCGCGAGAGGACTTACGTGGACTACAGCACGCTATAGGACATACCAGGCATTTGGGAGCGTTCAGCGATATCGAGAACTTCTTCACGAGGGGCGTCTCCCAAGACCACAAGGGCTACCAGTTCCTAGCGGAGCAAAACATGCACATCGAGATTTCGATCGAGAAGTGGTGCAAGGTATGTGGGTTCAAAATCCTACGACGGCAAGAAGACCCGCCTCACCCTCGACCTACGCGGACAGTTCGTCATCGGCAGCAGTCCAGAGGCCACCCAGCAGTTATTCCAGAAGGCATTGGAGGAACACGGGCTGGGCAAAAAATCATACGCACCCCCTCGAAGTTGAGTACCCTCCCGAAGAATTGCAAGCTCGTAACATTGTACCACGCAGTGGCGATCACCCTAAGGGGTCTGAGTTAAGTGAGAGTGAGCTGGACGTAGCAGCCCGTGTGGGCTTCGCTGCGGCGACCGCAGCTGGCGACCACCCTCCAGATAATTTAGAGGCCGAGGAAGAGGCTGCCCTTTTTTTCGGGTCTTAAGTCCTCCCTCAGGTTAAAAATCCTGGAGGCCGCAGTGAGCGACGCGTCCACGAGACGTGGCCCAGGCGATCAAGGACCGTTTCCAGAGTTTTCTTGTTTCGGGATTGCCGAGTGGGTGTTGAAAAGTCGGTCGTCGTCGTCGTCGTCGTCGTCGTCGACGTCGTCGTCTTCGTCGTCGTTTCGTCGTCGTCGTCGTCGTCGTCGTCGTCGTCGTCGTCGTCGTCGTCGTCCTCGGTTCAAGAGGGCACTTGGGGCAAATTTGTGCGAAACGATCTGCGGAGGGCCGCGAGAAGGCGATCAGTCATATTCCCAATCAACTTCCCAGACAGCTCTCCTGTAACATGATGGTACTTCGAAGCCTCCGGAGACTCGCGGGCCCATGATGAACCATGTCCATGGAAGGCTTTCTGGGGACATGGTTTGTTGGGGTGTGTTGGGGGGTCTCTTGGGCGTTCCCTGGGGGCCCAACGGGGCCTCTGGGAACTCTCGGGCCCATGATGAACCATGTCTCCAGAAGGTTTTCTGGGGACGTGATTTCTTGGGGTGTGTTGGGGGGCCTCTTGGGCGTTCCCTGGGAATCCCTTGGGGCTCTCTTGGGGCTTCCTGGGGGCCTCTTGGGCGCCTCACGGGGCTTCGTGGGAGCCTCTTGGTGGCCTCTGGGGGCCTACAGGCGGCCTCTAGGGCCAGAGAGATCGAAATATCGGTTGGCGGTCCCCCTCTGGGCCCTCTCTTGGGGAGCTCTTGGGGCACAGTTGGGTTGTCTGGGGAGCCTCCTGGGCCGTCTTGGGGCCCTCTTCCGGGCCTCGCGGCCCGTCTTGGAGCGATCTGAAGGGCTTCCGAGCGAGGCCGTGAGGGAGCGCTGGGAAGCGGGGGAAGCGAGAACGCCTAAATCCTTCAAAAACCATCCGATAGTGAATCTTGCCTCCCAGGGCCCTCTTGGGGAGCCTCTTGAGTCCTTCCTGGAGCGTGTTGGAGTCCTCGTCGGCCGTCTTGAGGGCATCTTGGGCGTCTGCGGGGCCTCGTGGGACTGTCTAGGGCCCTCTCGGGACCTCCATTCGCCTGTCGTTGCCTGCTTCGGGGCGGGCCCGGGCCGCCTCGGGACCCCTCTGAGCCCTCTCTTGGCGCGCTCTTGGGGCACAGTTGGGTTGTCTGGGGAGCCTCCTGGGCCGTCTTGGGGCCCTCGTCGGGGCCTCGTGGGCCTTCTTGGAGCGATCTGAAGGGCCTCCGAGGCCGTGAGGGAGCGCTGGAAAACAGGAAAAGCGAGAACACCAAAATCCAAAACACTCGGAAAATGAGCGTATCTTGCCTTCCAAGGCCCTCTTGGGGAGCCCCTTGAGTCCTTCCTGGAGCGTGTTGGGGTCCTCGTCGGCTGTCTTTAGGGCATCTCGGGCGTCTTCGGGGCCTCGTGGGACCGGCTTGGGCCCTCTCGGGACCCCCTTAGCCTGCCGTGACCTGCTTCGGGGCGGGCTCGGCTCGCCTTGGGAGCTCTGTTTCCCCCCCCCCGCAACCCCCGGTGGGCACCGATGAGGGGAACAGGCAGCAATCCCCCCCCCCGGCGCCTACTCCGAGATAGAGAATCATGTTCCCAGGAAGATTTCCGGGAGCATGATTTGTTCGGCTCTCTAAGAGGGGGGCCTCCGGGGGCTTACCGACGAGCGCATTTTTGCATTGTCGCCAAGCCTATTGGAAACATGGTTCGGGCGGTGGGCAGAAACCCAAGGAATCATGTTCCGGAAAGCTATCTGGGAAATGCGATTTACCGAAGTGTCTTGGGGGCCCGCAAGGGGCTTCCCTGGGGGGGCCTATTGGGGCTTCCGGGGGGCCTCTTCGGAGCCTCACGGGGCTTCTTGGGAGCCTCTTGATGGCCTCCGGGGGCGTCCTAGGAGCCTCTCAGGCCGGAGACCTTGAAATGTCGCGCTCTTCGGGTCCTGTTGGGTCGCTCTTGGGGCTCTCTTGGGGCGGTCTCGAGGCCCTCTTGACTTATCTGGGGAGCCTCCTGGGCCGTCTCTGGGCTTTCTTGGGAGCCTCTTCGGCCGTCTTGGAGCGATCTGAAGGGCCTCTGACGCGGTCCGGGACCGTGGGGAGGCGGAACATGGGAGAGCGCAAGAATGCTTCAAAAACCATGGGAACATGCATGCCTCTGGAGGCGCTCTTGGGGCGTTTTGGCGGCGTCGTCGGCCGTCCTGAGGCCGTCTTCGGCGTGTCCGGGGCCTCTGGGGGCTGTCTTTGGGCGTCCTGGGAACCCGGGAATCATTTTCCCGGAAAAGCTTCCGGGAACATGATTTCGAACGAGGCCCTCTTGGGCCTCCTGGAGGCCGTCTTGGGGGCCTCCTGGGCCGGCTTTGGGGCCTCTTGGGCCGTCTTGGGAGGTTCCGTGCGCCCCACAAAACGACCCTTTTGGGCCGTCTTGTGCCCTCTTGGGTTTCTCTTGGGCTGTGTTGGGGCTCCTCAAACGCGTCTGGGGCACTGCGAAGACGAAGCAAGGGAGTATGCTGAATATGTACATTTTACTACGGGAGCGGGCTGATTTTTGCCTCTTGAAGGCCCTCTTGGGGCCCTCTTCGGCTATCTTCAAGCCATCTCGGGCCCTCTTGGGCCTCGCTGAGGCTGTCCTGGGGCCCTCTAGGGGGCCCTGGGAACCCGGAAATCATGTTCCCGGAGAAGCTTCCGGGAACATGATTTCGAACGAGGCCCTCTTGGGCCTCCCCCCTGAGGCCGTCTTGGGGGCCTCCTGGGTCGGCTTCGGGGCCTCTTGGGCCGTCTTGGGGGTTCCGCGAGCTCCACGGGGCGAACCTTTTGGGCCGTCTTATGTCCTCTTGGGTCTCTCTTGGGCTGTATTGGGTCTCCGCGGGGGCGTCTGGGGTGCCAACTGCGATGGTCGAGATGGTCAGGGGCATCTACAAGGTCCGTAAGTTTTTAGTGCAAGATGGGGGTACGACGTCTTCCAAATGGAAGCAGGCCGCTGGTATTGCGCAAGGTTGCCCGCTGTCTCCGCACTTGTTCATCATTGTCATGACCATCATATTGGAGAGTGTAGACAGACGCCTGAATTTGGAAAGGCCTGATAGACCATCAAAACCATATGTGATTACGGAAGGTGTGCTCTACGCCGACGACGCGATGCTCGTGGCCACTGACCCTAGCACGCTTCAAGCGCATCTCAATCTGGTGGCAGACATTGGGAAGCAGTACGGCTTGGAACTCAACTCAAACAAAACAGTACTACTCAGGATACGGTCTGATGGAATTATTTTTGGGCCGGATGGTAAAGCAATTGTGATCAAGGACAATGCTGTTTATCTGGGTGGCCTCGTAAGCACAGACGGCAGACCACGAGCAGAGCTTACACGGCGCCTGGGAGAAGCAAAATGCATATTTCAAAAGTTATGTACTGTTTGGAATCACGCCAATTTGACCAAAAAGCGGAAAACACAGATATTGGAATCGTGTGTCTTCTCCAAGCTGTTATATGGGCTCGAGTCGTGCATGCTCCTCAAAGCAGACAGAGATCGGATAGATGGCTTCCAAGCTAGATGTCTACGACGAATTTTGAAAATTCTTCCCGCTTGGTTGTCTCACGTGAGCAACGCTGAAGTACGTGAGCGTGCGGACGTCCCGCCTTTGACATCGATTATGTTGGAAAGACAATTGAAACTATATGGCAAACTGGCCCGGGACAGCGCCAACAGTCTACCGAGACAAATGGTGTTCGAAGCTGGTCAAACACATTCTTGTCTACCTCGAGATTGGAAGTCCCGGAGATCGAGAGGACGCCCCCGGATACAATGGACGACGTACCTACACGCTGAGGCCCTGGCAGTGGCGGGCAACGACCCTGGCACTTTACAAGCTCTGCTACGTAATCCTTCAGACTGGCACGCGGCAGTCAGGCAGCGCTGCGCCCTCTAGCTGACTGCTTGTGCCCCTAGTCTCCCTCTTCCCCCTTCCCCCCCCCTCCTCTATGGCGCCCTTCGCTTGCAGGTTCCCGAACAGCGGATCACCAAGTACAGCGACTGCTGGTGATTACACACCTGTCCCCCTGCATGGCGTATTCATTTTTGATATTTGTTCCTGCATGTGCGAGTTCGCAGTATTTCCGTGCCAATGCGCCGTCTAGGTGCGGCTTCGTGTGTGTGTGTGTGGGGCGTCTGGGGCACTGTGAAGACGAAACCAGCGAGTAATTATGCTGAAAATGTACGTTTTACCCGGGAAATGGGCCGATGTTTGCCTCTTGAAAGCCTTCTTGGGGCCCTCTTCGGCCATCTTCAAGCCATCTCAGGCCTCGCTGGGGCTGTCATGTGGGCCTCTTGGGCGTCCTCGGAGCCCGGAAGTCATGTTCCCGGAGAGGCTTCCGGGAACATGATGTCGAACGGGGCGCGCTTGGGCCTCCTTGCGGCCGTCTTAGGGGCCTCCCGGGCTCTTGGGCCGTCTTGGGAGGTTCCGTGAGCCCCGCGGGACGGACCTTTTGGGCCGTCTTGTGCCCTCTTGGGTCTCTCTTGGGCTGTGTTGGGGCTCCGCGGGGGCGTTTGGGGCACCGTGAAGACGAAGCAAACGAGCATGCCGAAAATGCACGTTTTACCAGGGAAGTGGGCCGATGTTTGCCTCTTGAAGGCCTTCTTGAGGCCCTCTTCGGCCATCATCAAGCCATGTCGGGCCCTCCTGGGGCCTCGCTGAGGCTGTCCTTGCTCTGGGATGCCAGTGCAAGCGACGTCTGATCTCCCTCCTCCACTCTCTCTTGTACTCGGCTCTTGGAACCAAGGGCGTTTTAGCTTCCTCTTTGCTTCTGCTGCTGCAAACCGCGTGTGGCGTTTAGGCATGCGCGTGGGAGAAGGATATGTTGCGTTTCTCGGCGAACACCTGTGCGTCTTCAGCCAAAATGGGCACGGACTTTGCGTGACCCATTCGCTCTCTCATTGCTGTGCTACTCACTCCCCTTGAATTCCCGGGCGGGCGGCAGGCCGACCGGAAAAGGGGCTCAAACTTGCACCGACAGATTTTGTGCAATCAGCTCTGTCGCACCCTTCTTCGGTGCGGTCGGCGCCGTCGGCAGCAAGCCGACCGGAAAAATGTCTCAAATTTGAACCGACTGATTTCGGACAAACTGTTAGGGGTCCGCAAATCAAACAGCGCAGCAACTTACAACCAGAAGGCCTCCTGAGGCCTTCGGAGAAAATGAATCGCATGAGCTGTGTTGCTATGCAAGAAGTCTGCGTGGCAATCTAAACGGTCGCCTACCGTTGCTTCTGTCCCGGCCGCGTGGCCGATGCTATGGCTACACAACACTCGGATCACCACTGGAATCATACTGATGCTATCGTATGCTTCACCCCTACGTAACCTCCTTATCGCCCGTCAGAAGTGTGATATCGATTATACATGTACTGTGGCACTACATTCACATAGGCATCCCCCTCGATCTCACGCAAGCCATCGGTACTCTTCGTCCTCCAGCCGGCACGTGGCCATGCGCGGCTGGTCTGACCCATCCTCCATCTTCAACACCACGGCTCCTGTGGCGTTCTGCTGCACGACCTTCGCGGGCACCCACTCGGACCCCCGGCGGAGTTCCAGCCTCAGGGGGCCGCGGGGCACGGGCTCCTCTAGCTCGTGCATGTCGTGCTTGATGAGCCTCGAAACAGCTACCGGCTGCGCGAAGCCTAACTCACGGCTGTGTCAGGATCCTTCAAGATGACCGCCTGGGCAGAGACGAACTTGTCCACCTCGAGCAGCTGTGGGCGCGCTCGTGGTCGGAGCCTCCTCGAAACTCCTTCGTCTCCTAGCTTCTCTGGCGGCATCCGTAAGAAGACCTTGTCGCCGACCTTCAAGGCAACGTTCGGTCCGGCGGAGCGCTCTGCCCTCGCCAGCCGGACATCGATCTCCGCCTCCAGGTGCTCACGGACCTTGTTGTGGATGGTCTCCAGGCTCTTGTGGAGGTCCGCCACGCAGCTTCCAGGATCCATGAACCTAGTGCCCCGGCGCTTCTCGAAAAACTTCTGGATGGGGCCCTGCGGCCGCATGCCGGTCGCCAGCTCGCACGGCGAGCAACCAGCACGGTCTGCGCGAGGCGTGCTCCTCATCGCCCATTTGGCGAGTTTGATCCACCTGGACCAGCCTTGGGGACGATCCTTACAGTATGCACTGAGAACGTGGTTGATGGGTTTATGTCGTGCTTCCAAATACCCCTGGCTTTGAGGATGATAAGACGAACCGAAAGCTTGTACTACCCCAAAGTATTAGTTAACAGACCTTACCAAAGCACTAGTGAAGGCACTACCACGATCAGACCTGGGTACTGCAGGACATGTCGAAAAAAGACGCCCTCGACCAAGAAACGCGTCCACTCCTCAGCACCATCGCGCGGCGAAGCACGGATCCAGCACCATCCTGAGAAAGGGCCTTCGGCATGGAAGATCCACTCGTTCTCCTCGGAGGAAGGAGAGATGGGGCCGACGACGTCGATGAATAAGACACGAAACGGGCGATCATGAAGCACTGTCCTCTGCTCTGGGGTCAGCCCGGGCTGGGGCTAGGTCAACCTACACGCAGAACAACTACTTACCCATGAGTGCACGTCACGTTCGAGTCGGCCACCATGCGAGCTGCTCCAACTTCGCCTTGGTGTCGCGGATGCTGGAATGGGCGCCTACGAACTCGCCGTCATGGCACATCAACAGCATCTACTTCCGGAGCGTGAACTTGTAGTGGCGGCCCTTGTGCACGAACGCCCGCGCGGCTCCGGAAGGCGCAACAACGCGCTCCACGAACGAATTCGCCACCTTATCGTGCACCTTCCGGTGACGAACCCCGTCGTGCAACGCGTAGCGCTGCATCTGGTTCACGGCCGCGTCCGCGCGCTTCGCGCGGTTACGTCCGTCAGTGGACGGAACGAGGGTTCTGAGTTTCTCAAAGATGTGGTCGTTCGTCGCGCCGTCGCCCTCGCCCTTGGCCACGTGCTCCAGCGTCTCCAACGCCAGGAATATGTCCGAGAACTCAGGGTCCTTCCGTTGAAGTTGCCTCAGCTGGTCCCTCTCGAAGTCCATCGGGCTGGCTGTGGCCGGCACGTCGTCGCCATGCGCGGCCTTGGCTGGCACGTCGCCACGCGCAGCCTGGGCGAGCTTTCGCCCGTGCCGGAGTTGCTCCAAAACCCAGCGCCCAGTGGCGGCCCATGAACGTGTCGACGAACTCACGAAGAGGACCCGTTGCCCTGCAGACGCCAGCTCCTCCGTGCACGCGCGCGCGGCCGCCGCGGCAGTTCCGGAGGTGATGGCGCCGTTGTTCTGAAGCTCCGCGACGGCGCCCTCGACTCGACGTACTTGACAGCCAGCTCCCGCGGGTGGATGGCAGACAGGCCTGTCTTACCGCTTCCCTCCAATCGCTCTGGATGAGGAAGGGGGTGCGTGCAGACGCCTGCACGCGTAGTCGCAATGCCGGCGCAAATGGTCAACCATGCGCGTGCCTTCTGGTAAAGCGTGCCGGCGACCGTGCAATCGTCCTCGCGGAAGGCCTGAACGCCTGGCATACCCAATAATCCCAAAATCTCGTGTAGAAGATAAAGGTGTGAGAGAAGAGGATTTTCGATGGTTACCATGGCGCCGGCCGCCAGCAGCACGAGGATCCTCCTGGACATAAGCAAGGCCAGAGAATTGTAGTATGCCGTCTCCTCGTCGCCCTCGTCGACGCTGTAAAGCTTCTCAGCTGCGCGGAGTCGCGGTGTTGTCCGCGCGACCGACATGCGGTGGCAAAGGAAAGCAGAATAGTATGCTGCTGCTGGGCTGGCGCGCTCGTTTTCCGAGTAAGCCGCGTCCGTGGCGAAGTTGCGGTCGGGGTCGACGCGGCTGTCGTAGCGCTCGGCGGTGCGCCCGGCCGCCTCCCAAGCGTCGGAAAAGCGGCCGACTCCTTCATCTGGCCTGCCGGAGAACGCCTCCACGAGCCGGAGTCCGCGGAGGGGGGCACCATCAAAGCACTCCGGCCGCTCTCGTGGAGGAAGGGGGGGGGCATGGCCGCCACGCGATTATTGTGTGAAACGTTGTTGCTTGTTTCTCCTGCCACCGACGCTTTGTTTTTCTCCAACTTTGCAATGCGCTGTCTGGGCATGGCGGTCTTGCACGAAGAACTGGCTTCGACAGCGGGCGGCCGCGCCCCCTGCAAACGCCAAGCCATTGCCGAAGCTGGTGAACGCAATTCAGATAGGAGAGCGCATGCTAAATCGTACCCGTTTACCAATCTCACCACATGGCCAAACGTTACCTCGGAACGCGTTGGCTCCAGCGCCGTTGCGGCCCCTCGCCGCCGACGAGGCGCGGGGGAAACCTCGACGCGCGGGGAGCAGCGGCAACTGCGCCCTGGCTGACGTCGCAAATGATAACCCTGACCTCGCAGGCGGAGGTCGGGCCGCCGATGCGTGGTAAGCTGTGCGTGTTGCTGGCCGCCGCCATCCTCGCAGTGGCGCAGCCGATGTCGTTCTCATCGTTGGCGATCCCCCCACTGAGCGCCAAGCGCTTCAGCGGCGACGAGGAGGTGATGCCGCGGGGTTGGCAGAGGTGGGGCCACATTCTCGAGCATGTGAGGCAGTGCGAAATGTCGCCAAAATTGTTCGAGCGCGCGTCGTCGCTCGGGCAGCCAGTGCTGCGTGGAGACGCGAGGGGCTTGATGCGCATGAGGTAACTTGCCGTCCACGCTCTTGTCGGGGTTTCCAGCGTAGGCCAGAGCTTTGACAGTGGCGCTCTCGACAAGTGACCGCGAAATATATTCCATCCGGCAGTAACTGAGGGAGGCCGATCTTGCACGCCCATCATGCCGTCGTGGCACTTTTCGACGATGTCGGGCTCTATCTTGGGAAAATCCCAGGAGCAAGAAGTTCGGCCGTGGTCCGTCTGCGGGGCCGATGCTCAGCATGTTCAACTTTGCGTTGTCGTCGGGCAGCGACAGAGATGTGGGGCGAGGCACATTGCGTTCCGACGGTGTCTTCCATCCGCGAATTCACGGTGCTGCGCTGCCCGGGATCCCGACGGCCACAATATATGATGTTGAGCTGGGGCCGACGTAGAACAACCGTGAAGTATGGAACACGAAATCTCATCCATTCTTGTGGATTGCCGGTCGCGGCCGGTGTCCACGAAAATGCTAGAAAACCATGCTGCCGCCCAAACGTTCGCACGCTCGCTCGTGCATATGACGGTTTGTCCGGAACGCAGTTGGGCAGCGCCCAGTGGCCTGGACAGGCGGCGCAATGGTAGCATTGACGTTGGTACCCGCACTGCGGACGTTCACTTAATCGTCCGCGATGCTCTTGTCGTAGTCCCGCAAATAACAGCCGCTGTGCCTGTCGTGCGCCAGGGCGGTGGTGAGCAGAACTGCCGCGGCTGCGACAGTGGATCAACGATGGGTGGAACGGGATGCCGGTTGATGGAGAAAAGGGGGCTTTCTTTCTCCACGATTTCAATAGAACAAGCGGCTGCGTCAACCGATGCTGGCAGATATGGCGGCGCAGCCTCGGGCCGAAACAAAAGCTGAAACAGGCGAACATATGTCCCCCCTGGGGCATACCTTCAAAGCCAAAATGCATCCAAGACAACCGAAGGGGCTCCGAAGAAACCCCGAGAGCGCTCCAAGAGGACCAGGATTACCACGAGTGCATTTTCAAGCTTCCGACGCTCTAAGACGACCCCAAGGCCCCCCAAGGCAGCCCCCAAACAGTCCAAGAGACCTCCCAAGAGGGTCTTTAGTCGGCCCAAGAGAGCGCCCAAACGGCCCAAGAGGCGCCCAAATCAGCCCAAGAGAGCCCAAGGACGGCACCACGAGGGAAAACACGAACCAACAGTTCCAGCCCTCCACCCGTGCAGTTCCCCAGGAGACCCCAAGAGGCCTCCAAGGAACCCTAATTCCCTACTGCGGCAAGCTTTTCCCTTCGAGAACACAAACATGCAATCAACAACTTCAGCGTTCCCTTAGCCCTGTGGCATGCTAAAAACGAATATCGGCGCGCCGTCGTGCTGAAGTGTCGACATCCCGCTGCGAAGCGCCAGGTCAACCCAACGGCGCGCCGCACATCTGACGACGCTTCCCAGACTCCCTGTTACCCCGTGCTCTCCTTGGACCGCCGCTCCAGCTTCTGTGCCCCGTGCTCCCAGAGCGCTAACCAGCAAGTGCCCTCTCTTGTTGCTGTGTGCTCGTCGTCCTTGTTCGTTCCTTCTCTCTCCAACTCCTTTCTCCCCGAAGCGCGGGGGAGGAATTGGGAGAACGGGGAACTGACAAGGGAGGGGGGGGGGGGGGGGAACTGCGGAGGGAAGGCGGGGGGCGGGAGGACAGGAGAGGGACAAGAAATGAGACGCAGGAGGGACGAAAGAAGAAGAGAGCGTGAGAGAGTAGGGGAAGTGAATCAAGAAACGATTATGAAGGAGGGAGACAGAAGGAGCGCGAGATGAGAGGGAGAGAGAGAGAGAGAGAGAAGGATGAAGAGAGAGAGAGAGAAAAACAAACACAACAACAAACAACAAAGAGAGAGAGAGAGAGAGATAACGAGAGAGAGAGAGAGAGAGCGAGAGAGAGGTACTTATATATATATATATATATATATATTTCTATATAATGATAAAGGACGAGGGGTGGCGACGCACGGAGATAGCGAAACAACGAGGAGAGAGAGGGAGAGAGAGAGAGAGAAAAGGGATGAGGATGAGGAGCAACACGAAGAGGAAGAGGAGCAAAACGCAGAGCAGGATGTAGGAATGAAGTTGAGGAAGGAGGAGGGGGAGGGCAAACAGATGAGGGAGAGGATACGTAAGCAATAGTGGTCCAAGCGCCTGCGTGGAAGATCGGTCGGAAAAACTATTTCGAGGATTCAACTGTATAAGACAAACCTCAGTTGATGCATTGCAAGAGGGAGGGGGAAGGAGGGGGGGAATGACGGGGAGGAACCAGAGGGAGGAATGCAGGGAAAAGTTGGTGGTCGAGGGAGGCTATGCCCGTCCATCGATCGCCAATTGCATCGTGTGCGCATGTTGTCACTTGCTATGTAGGCCTCATACATGAGCGATTTGCTCATGCGTTCGTATCCTGATGAGGTCCTCTCAATCACATGGCTTACTCCACCGCTTCTGCCGGGCTGCCATAAACCCAGAATCCCCGTAACGGCGCACAAGGCTCGAGCACGTTAGACCTATACTGGACTAAAGCCCGCCGTGGGGGACATTTTTGCTTTGGGGGGGGGCAGGTCTCTTGGCGGGCCACTAATATGGGCACCCGGGTCTCGTCGTTGCGCTTTCACTGCTCCGCGCAGGGCTCTGGGACATGTCCGGTAGCTGCGCCTTGCAGGGGCCTCCCCACGCCGCTGCTGCACTCACCGCAGGCAGGATGACTTGCCGGAGAAACAATCCATGCCAGGACTGCCAAGAGGAATCTGGAAACACACATGGCCGACTTCACATGTGGGACATCTGGAGGCCACGCACTGGATACACAGACGGAAGCCTGCCGATCCTGCCGTTGAATGGCCGAGCGCTGGAAAAATAACTGGGCTCACCTATATACGTATACATATATTTATGCATATATATATATACACATGCAGATATGTAGAAACAACATACGTATATAATCTCTCGCCAAGGCCAGCCTCATCATGTGTATCCAGCTTCCTGGCTGGTAGAAGCGAGGATACTATTTTCCACGGAAATGTGGCAACCTCTGGGTGACGGCACAGGGTTTGGTGAACGTGACCTGGGGGCGCCGTGTATCCCAGACGAACGGTGATTGCCCCGCGGCGAGTGCCGCACGCGACGATGATAAACTCATGTGTGCGTTGTCGTGTCCAAACAATTCCCCCCAAGAGATCGTCAATCTGCAGCCTGCCGAACTCTCACGTGCACCTACTGGAAGGGCAGCTGTTCGCTGGCGGCGGCTGCGCAGCAGACATAGCGAAGGTGCGCAAGTTGCGCGGAGCCCGTTTCACAGTTTGCCGATCGAGACCAGGGTACTTATTGCGGATCGAGTCTGGGAAACGTTCGGCTACATGTTTCGCCCCTCAGGTCTCTTCGCAGCTCGTGCCCGCACTTCAGCACCGAACGAGCATCGTCGAGGGGGCCAGAATGCAGAGGAAAGCTGCACTGCACTACCACTCTCCGCTCTGTGTCCAGTCCCACCAGCGAAGCTCATTCGCTCGTTCGTCCACTTTCGCGTCGCCACGGCGTGCACTTTTCCACCAATCGCGTTTGCCTGGCCCATCGAGACACCAGCCCGGGGGACTCAGAGGGTGAACGCGTCGAAGTTAGCATCGTCTTCCGACGCGTCCGAGGGACGGGCAGTCACTTGCACCGACGTCTGCATGAAGCCGACCAAATCGATATCGAAGGACCCCCCTATCTCCTCGTCCACCGAGTGGTCCGCCCGACACTCCTTGCGCACGCCTGCCACCTGTCGCGCGCATCGTTCATTCAACATTTGAGCGGGCACATCGGCTCTCTCCTCAATCAGCGGACGAAGAACGGTGAAAAACAACTGTTTCGCCGTGGGGGACGCCTGCCCCAAGACGGCTGGAAAGTTTACGCCCCGACGTGCCACCGTAATTCGGCGCCCAGCCGCCCTTGGGCAGGTGTCCCCGACGGTGGAAACAAAAACACATGAGCACACAACTGTTTGTCCCCTGGATCATGCTCCGACACCCCAGGGCGGAGTTGGAGCAGAGAGAAGGCGGAGAGGAGGCGTGCACGAGGGGAGGGGGGGCCAGATCTGCGTTGCCCTGATTTTTCAGTGCGGTGTCCTCCGAAACCCCGACCCAGTCTCCGGGGCTGGAATTTCACCCCGAATCGGTTTTGACAGTCCCAGGGCCCGGCGAGGACCCCCGTATGCTGAAAATGGCCAACAACAAGGATGCCGGAGCCGCCCTGCCTGGGCTTCGGCCATCCGCGCGGAGCCCATCGGGGGGGCCATGGAAGCCCTCGCGCTCTCCAGCCCCCCCAGGCGCCGCCGGAGTCCGAGGGACTGGTCTCGGCGGCTCGCGCCGAGGCGGGTCATGTCTGGGGGCTGCTGCCCCCCTGGGCCCCCCGCCGCGCTGGCACAGTGGGCACCCGCCCCGCCGCCTGGTTCCCCGTGGAAACGACCGCGGAGGTCTGCACGAAGCTCATGTCGTCCTGGTCCGGGTGCCAGGGAGGAGGAGGAGGAGGAGGAGGAGGAGGAGGAGGAGGAGGAGGAGGAGGGAGGAGGAGGAGGAGGAGGAGGAGGAGGAGGAGGAGGAGGAGGAGGAGGAGGAGGAGGGAGGAGGAGGAGGAGGAGGAGGAGGAGAAGGAGGGAGGCCCAGCGTCGGAATGAGTTCTTCAGCCACACCTACACCTGCTGCACCCTCAAGCTTCTAGCGATCGAGCGCCACCCTCCCATGGGGGTGTCAGTCGCCATCTGTGCCGCTTTGGCAAAGTCTCTCGCCTGATCGACGGACGGACACCAGTTCCCTCTACTCCTCCTTGCTTTGTGAAGGAGGCGGTGGAGGTGAAAGGGAATCACGAGCTGTCGGAGTCGCAAGAGAGAGGGATCAAGGATGACCAATCGTCGGGGGAGGGACGGGTCCACCTCGGACCCCGACACGGAACGGACGAGGAGAAGAAATCCAGGGCAACGCACATAGTGGGCGAGGGAGTCAGGGCACTCGCATCCCATAAGACAAGACAAGTCGGGGTTGCGCATGCGGGTGTCCGTGACCCACCCCCCTGTCCACGTCTTGATGGCAGCCATTCTCCAGGACGGGGGGGAACGACGCAGAAGACCCGCCAGCCCGTCCCAGTCCACCCCGCGACAGACGTCCTCCCCGACCTGGAACCATCGCTGGAGACGCTGGGCAATGAGAGGGATGAGCGAAGAGTCAGAGGGGTAAAGGATGGGGGCGATGCCCTCCTGGAGGCACCTCTGAGTCTTTACGGGCAGCGTAGGCCTGCCAGCCGCCAAGGCCTCCTGCTGTGCCGACAGGCGATCTCGCAAGAGAGCGAGGCCCGCGCGGGCAGGGGCGGCGAGGGGGCCGAGCTCGTCCGCATCCTCCGCCGCGCTGCGGAGGTTCCAGGCCAGCGGGGGCTCTATCCAGAAGCTCGGCCACGGAGTGTGCCCGTGCCCTCGCCCCACCCATTGCACCAGCGGGAGGTGTTCCTCCGCCTCAGCTTGAAGCCTCGGACAGAGCGACCTCCAGACCGTTGTCGTCTCGAGGGCGGTTCGCGCGCGGGCTGCGAAGGCGACGACGCGGAGCGGGGGGGGCGGGGGTCCGCCGAAGGAGTGGAGGTCGAAGAAGCAGCGAAGAGGGAGCCACGAGCCAGGCGCACGGAAGAGCCGAGTGAGGTGGCGTCGCTCATCCGCCACCTCATCTTTCGGAAGTTCGAAGAGTTGTGACTTGTACTGAAGGACGCTCACAGCTCTCTTTTCTCTCTCTCTGTACATGACGCCACACGCCGCCGCATCAGCACCCGTGCTCACAATCGCTCGTGTGCGGTCTCTGTACTTCTGCACAACTGGCGCCCACTGCGTGTGCATCGTGGCGGAAGGGCCGAGAACGCATCCCAGGTAGTCTAATTCCGACACAACCTTAAATTGCTGCCACTCGTTAGAGGTTTCCTGCAGGAGCAACTGTGATTCTTGATGGCTGGCGAGAACGGTGCCCAGAGAGGAACGCAAAAGCATTTGCTGGGGCGAAGATGCAGATTTGCGATCTTGCCCGAGACAGAGAAGACGCGGCGCAGAGCTTTGCGGCCAGGGGCTCCCCACGTCACAGCACCACAGTCGTCAGCGCACCATCTGGCGAGCCCCTTGCCCATGCTCTCGCCGTCCGAGAGGGCCGAGTCTTGATCACGCACAAAGGGGTCGACTCCGAGAGCAAACATGCTGCCAGAGGGAGGGTCGCCGTGCATCACTCCCCCACGCGCATGATGCAGTGGGACCCGAGCAGAGCAGGCACTGAAAGTGGTAGCATTCACATGAGTTCCCTGCAGCGCCTCGAGAAAACCCACAGGGGCCCTCCAGGCCTCGAGAGTCCTCCACATCCAGGAATGATCCAGGGAAGGAAAAGCCTGGCCATAATCGAAGGCAAGAAGCATGGGCGACGAAGACTCGGGGGGGCACCCCTCGGGGTCGGTCGCTCGCATCCTCGCGATGCGGGCCCAGGCATCGAGCTCAACCAGGTTTGACAAAAAGTTTCTCCCGCGGACAAAGCCTCTCTGAGAGGCCGAAACAGACTGCTTGATACCACGGGCAAAACTAAAATTGAAGGCACTCGAAATCGCTTTTGGCCCCGTTGATTTCAGAGAGAGAGGACGGGTCGCACTCGGAGGACACGAGTGGGGGGAACCATCAGACGGGGCCTGCGATTTCGGGATGAACACTCCAATGGCGCAGTTGCAATCGGATCTCATCGGGTATCCCGAGCGTAGCCAGACTGACGCACGATAGAGAATCTCTACTCCCTGCTTCGTCGCTCCCCACGCCGCAGCGGGGAGGCCGTCGGGGCCAGGCGCCGCAGGCCTAGCGCGGGCCACCGCCTGGCGCAGAGCCTCAGGGCCAGGCGGAGGGAGCGCATCCCACTCGGGGGCCGGCGTGGCGAAGCGCTCGAGGTACAGCTTCTGCATCCTCGCTTTCCTCATCTCGGAGGCTGCGTCCTTGGGCGGGTCGAAGACAGGCTTCCAGTGCGCCGCCAGCGCCTCAGCCACGCCCTCTTGCGTGGTCACCGCGCCCTGGGGGAGGCCCACCGCGGCCCTCCCCGAGGGGCCCAAAGTTGTGCGCGCCGCTGGAGAGCACGAACTTGCGCGATCAAGCGCTTGCGCAGCTCCTCAGCCGACTCCGCCTCCGCCTCCTCCTGAGCCTCACGCCTGCGTGCAGCCGCCTCCCGTCGCTGGGCCAACGTGTAGCGGCGCTCGAACTCGGCGGGGTCCTTGAGCGTCACCTGATGCGGCTGGCCCAGCGGCCCCAGTTCGACCACGTCATACGCCCAGGGGTTCTGCGCCATCACCACCCTCGCCAGTGCAGCGTCCTGGCGCCAGAACGCACGGGCCAGTTGCCTCCAGATCATGGCGTCGGGGCCCTTCGCGCCGCCGTTCGTCGCCAGCAACTCGGTCTGCAGGAGCTTGGCCGCCGCCTGGAGGGACGTGACATACGCTGCGTACGCGTCGGGGGGGCCAGCTTGTCCCAACTCACCTCCGCACAGTAGAGCTCCACGATCTCGCGGAAGCGCGGCACCATGACCAACCTTCTCGGGATGGGGGCGGGGCCCAGAGAGCGGGGCCGCAGCGCCCTCGGCGCAACCGACGCGATGGCCATCGCGTGGTCGCTCACCTCATTGATGTGCAGCTCCCTTGGCTCTCCGCACACCGCAGCAGATTGCCAGAGCTGGCAGAGGGCCCAGCGGGGAACGCTCACCGTGAATTTGTCAATCCTGGAAGCATGACGCAGACCTTGATGCCAGTGCGTCGATCGGGCAGGAGCAAGGTCCACCGCCAAGCGCGTCGCCTCCTCCCAGGCACGCCGGGCGTGCGCCCTCGGCCCAGACGGTGCTTGCCCAGGGGGCTGTGCGCTGAACACCTCCTGCTCCATGACGTCGCCGTAGTTGAAGTCGCCCACCACCACCGCGGCGCGGGCAGCAGGGTCGGCGCGTGCCCAGGCGAGGTCAGCTTGAATATGTTGAAGAAGACGAGAGCGCACGCCCGCTGTGAAGCCGTGGTTGTGCACGTTCCAGTGGCGGAGCTCAGCGCCTGACTTGAGGGCCGACACCTTGAGGGCGCGGCCAGGGACAGCGTCGAACGGGATGAATGTGATGCGGTCGCCACTCGTCTGCGCAGGGAAAACAGCGGCTACCCCACCCGCATCAGAAAGAGCTCCGATTGGTGATGAAGCAAAGCAAACAAAATTTCGGGCCGTACGACCAAGCAGCTGCTGCATGGTCTCCACCCCCGCGTGCGTCTCCTGCATCCCAAGTACGACTGGCCCCCGCCAGTGCGTCTGCAGGTAGCGCAACTTCTTCTTGATGAGCCTCGGCTGGTAGCTGGCGAAGGCCCTGGTGTTCCACGACGCGAACTGGGCCACCCCGTCCGCCGCTCCCCAGCATCGAGCCATCCTGCTGAAGACACCACTCCTGCGCCTCGGGTTGCAGCACGCGCTCCGCCGCCTCCGCCAGCGCGACCTTGTCGAGATTGAACTTCCTGATGCGCGCCATGTCCCATAGCACCTGGGGGCATGCCGAGGGGGACTCGATCTGCACCCGCAGCAGTTGCGTCCATTGCAGCGACAGCGCCGCCGCGTCCTTCTCCATGAAGAGCTTGTGCGGGAGCAGACCTTCGATCCCTTGCTTGACCCTTTTGAGGGCCAGCTCGTGACTGACTTGACGACGGTTCCGATCCTTTCCCAGATTGAGGAGGACCTGCGCGCCCGTCGGGGCCGCCGCATGGATCTCCCGCCATTGGCCCTGCCCCACGCGCATGAGCTGCAGCAACTTGTCGACCCGACGGGCCGCCAGAGCTGCCGCGCCCTTGCATCGGAGGGGGAAGCGCTGCGAGACCGCGTCGCCCTCCAGCACCACGTGGTCGTTGAGCTGTGCCTCTGCCACCAGCGGGGCCAGAGCTTGCTCCACAGCAGGCTTGGAGAGCGCGGTCTTGGCGAAGACCGCGACGACCGCGGCGTCCGTCGCCCTGTCCCGGTTGCCGCCCGAAAGCTCCGCAGGGACGCCCGCGTTGAGCACCGCCAACTCCTCCTTGAGCTTCTGGATCTCTCTCTGCATTTGGTCGACCTGCACCATCTTCTCCTCCATGGGGGCGATGCGGTCCTCCGTCGCCTGGAAGCGGCCGTCGTTCTGCTGGGCCATCTCGACGAGCGCCGTCTGGAAGGCCTTCGACATGCTCGAGCTCGCAGACGCCACAGCCGCCTGCAGAGAGGCCTGTAGGCGCGCCTCCATGCTTTGCAGGCTGGCCTCCACCGATGATGGAGCACCCCCGTGAGCGCGAGCCGCATTCGAGGCCGCCGCGGATGCTCCAGGCCGAGCCGGGGGTGCGCCCAGGTCGCTGGCGAGGCCGGTGCACGATGCCTGCGCTGGGTGCTGGCGAAGAGCACTCTCTTCGCCAACACGGGGCAAGCCCGCGCGAGCAGTCGCGGCCGCCCAGGCGTCATGAGGAGCCCCTTCTGCGCTGGCGACGCGCGCATGCTGTCGCCGCCAGCTCTCCAGGTCATCATCCAGGTCCACTGTGCCAGCGGTCCGCGACTGCCGGCGCCCGCTGCGAGACGTGGAGCGGCCCTCCGATGACTCATCCTCGTGTGAATGTCGGGGGGCCCTGCGCGGGCGGCCGTCAGCAGAGCGAGAGCCAGCAGCACTGCCCGCACCGCCTTTGCCCCCCTTGCCAGTGCTCGCCACCCGCTCTTGTGAGGGGAACGTGGGGGCCGCCTCCAGTTCATCTGCGAGACGTTGCTTGTCCGCCTCGGTCGGCAGTCCCATGAGAGGAGGGGCTGGGCGTTCGGGCGGCCAGGAACGGGAAACGCCTCCGTTTACCCGACCGCGCGAGCGCGGTTCGCTTCAAGACACTGCCAGATCACAAGGATCTCGCCCGCCGCGGACTAGCGGTATCCACTTGGTCCTCTGGGGAACTTTGGACCTTGAGCCAAAATGGCTTGAGCCAAAATGGCTACGGAGGAGGAGAAGGAGGGAGGAGGAGGAGGAGGAGGAGGAGAGAAGAGGAGGAGGGGGAGGAGGAGGCGGGGATTGCGCGGAAAGGGGCGCTGCGCGGTCGATGGACTTCGGCCCGCGTGCCCTCGGGGGGCCGAGGATGGGCGCGCACGCACGCACACGCCGGCCTCTGCTTTTGGGCGAGGGCTCCGGGGAAGCCTTGGAGGGCCCAAGGGGCCTTCTGGGGGCGTCCAGGGATTTCGAGGGGGAGGGGGCTCTGGGCGCCTCCACGGGCCTCAAGAGTCTTCCGGGGACATCCAAGGACCTCGATCTGGGGCGGAAGCGCAGCTTACCACGCGCGGTGACTCCTCCCCCTGTTTTCTTCTACTCCTCCTCCCCCCGTCGCCCCGAAAGGCCTCAAGATGGCGTCAAGGTGGCCCGTGAAGGCTCCAACATGGATCTTCGCAGGGCCCCCGAGAGACGAACGCTCGTTAAGATCGCGAGGTCAAAACACTACTCACAGTTCGATTCCAGATGGCTCCAACGAAGACCCCAGAGGCTACTGAAAGGGCCCAGGGGGGGGGGAAAGAGAGCGAGAGAGAGAGAGAGAGAACAAACAAAAGAAAACAATAGACAGAAAGAGAGGGGGAGAGAGAGAGAGAGCGCGAGACACACACACACACACACACACACCACACACACCAGACACACACACACACACACACACACGCACGCACGCACGCACGCACGCACGCACCCACGCACGCACGCACGCACGCACGCACGCACGTACGCACACACAGACAAAACACACAACACACAACACACAACACACTCAACACACAACACACACAACACGCGCACGCAACACACACACACAACACACACACAACACACACAACACACAACGCACAACGCACAACACACACACAACACACACATAAGACAACACACACAACACAACACACACAACACACACAGCACACAACACGCAACACACACAACACACACACACACGCACACGCAGCATACACAACACACACCACACAACACACACATACAACACACACAACACAATCAACACACACGCACACGCAAACGCACACGCGCACGCGCACGCGCACGCGCACGCGCACGCCCACGTCCACGCCCACGCCCACGACCACTCACACGCACACGCACACGCACACGCGCACGCACACGCGCACGCACACGCACACGCGCACGCACAGGCACACAGGCACACGCACAGGCACAGGCACAGCAACTGGGATGCGAACGTCGCTGGCGAGAAGTGCAGCTTCCAAGGGCCGCAGGACCATATGCGCTGCTGCCGCATCCGCCCCGCCTACTACAACAAGAGGAACGTCACAGGCTGACGAAGTTCAAGCTGCATGCTTTCGGCGCAACTCCAGGTTTCGCAAATCAACTGGAACGAGAACGTGGTTGGCACGGTGCTGTAGGCGGTGTGCGAAAGCCTCCACGCGCTGGGCGGCACCTACAAGCCAGGCGGCTCGCCCAAGAGCGGCCTGGGGGGGGAGGCGGACCGGTTGCCGAGTAAGCGCGGCATGAAGAAGGCGGACGGCGAGATTGGCAGCGAAGAGTCCATGCACACGCAAGGCTGAGTCAGGCTAGTGGGTCAGAACGAGCGGTCCGCATGGCACCGCACGGGCAGATGCAGGACCAAGGGCGAAAAGCGCCCCATTGCGCACGACCGCCCCTGTTCTCCTCTACGTGGCCTCCTCTGGTCAATAATTCTCTCTATGTCCCACCATTGTAACTAACCCTATCGTTTGTTGATTTGGCAGCGCGTGCCTCGAAGGTCCGCTCTGTGCCGTTGCGAGATTCGCAAGTGTCAATCGTTTGCTGCCAATGATATGGAACATGCTCGTCTTGTGTCGGCAACTGCTGCCATCAGTGAAATTGCAAAGCATCCAGTTCCGCAGGGTCCTTCGAGCGATGATGGCCGTTGGAGCGGTGGCCAGTCATCACTAGCTGTCCATTCTCTGTCGGAACTCACATGGACATTTTGCTCATGTGCGCCTTGCCCCGGTCTGGCAACATTGCCGTTCAATTGCGTAATATCCTTGAAAGGTTCATTGTGTTTTCGTCGCCTCCCTTGTGCTCTGCAATGTGATGGTGCCTCGCCGAGACATCTGAAGTTGCCCTAACAGAAACTCTCAGACTTGGCCTGAAGAGCCCCCCCCCAGGACGATCGATGAAGGGTACTTACCTGTAAGCACTGGACACCTCTCCACTCCAGCCTGCGCTTCTTTGAACAGGGAGATCTCGAAGACTCCTATTTTACCCCTTCGTCATTATTCTATGTGCGCCTCGTCCTCCTTCAACATGCTCCTCCTTCTCCTCATCCTGGTCCTCTCTCCCTCTTCCTCTCCTCCTCCTCCTCCTCCTCCTCCTCCTCCTCCTGGTCCTTCCTCCTCTGTCATCACTCCTCGCTCCCTCCTCGCTCCCCCTTGTCTCCTCTTCTCTTCTCTATCCTCTTCTCTTCTCTTTCCTCTCTTGTACCTGCTGGCTCCTCCCTCTCCTCTCTCTTCTCCGTCCTCCTCTTTTTCCTTTCTCCAACTCCCCTGCTCCTCATCCTTCCAATAAAGACCCAAGCGGGCGGCCCTTAGGAGGCCCTTGAAACCAACGGGAGTTGAGCCAACGGCCATCTTGGACCCGTCTCAACGCCTTTCGGGATCGCCCTGAAACGAGAATTCTCAAATAACGCGCTGAAGAACCGTCCCTTCGGAAATGCCAAAAGAAACCAAAGAGCGCCCTGAGGTGTCCCAAGAGCCTGCGGCAGTTGAGCTCGGGGCGCTCTTGGACCGTCTTGGGGCATGTCAAAGGCGCCCGCAACAACAGTTCTCAGACCACATGTTGGACTACTGTCCTGTCCTGCCGTAGATTCCAAGAAAGGCTCAGCATCATCCTCCTCGTCATCTTCCCCTCAATCACATCACATGGCAACCGTCTTGACGGCCCCAACCCCCTCCTCCTCCCGCCTCCGTTCTGCCGCGGCATCGGGCACCGCCGCAGCGATTCCGGTGGGCGCTCGACGAAGTTGGCGCACGCGACTGTCCCCCCACCCCTCCTGCTTCGCATACTCCCTCGTCCTCTGGGCCCTTGATTCGCTCGCCTTCCGGGCCCACTCCCGTCGCTCGTGCGGCCTGGCATGAGAGGCGCCGCTCTCCTCCCTCCTCCTCCGCGGCCGCCCTCTTCTGTCTCCTGTCTGCTTGTGTACAATTCGCCCAGCGGCCCCGCTGAGGCTACCGACGCCGTGCGCGATCGCCACCGCTGCGACAAAACACTGGTTGGGAGGAGTCAGGGCTTGACGCTAACCAACGTCCAAATAAGATCACTCGTCGTACACGTCCTCCTGCCTCTGGGCAGCCTGCCCTTGCCTCCCCCTGGCCTCTCCTCGAAGGCTGCCGCGTCAAAGAACCCCTGCGACGGGCGGATCACCAAGGCAGCGAACAGCGCGGCGACGAGGCGGGGCGTGAAGCTGAAGGGGCTCATGATCTTCTGGGTCCGCCGCTCCGGCGCCAGCCAGATTCCCGATAGACGCGCTGTTTTGTTCGGTGCGCTTTGCTTGGAGGGAGAGAAAGCAGCGAAGACCATGACCAAGACTGAACGAGGAAACGACGTCGGTGTCGATCTTGGCCATCGTGCCTATTGGTCATCGAGAATTCGTGGACAATCCTCGCGATTCGGCGACGACCAGCATGGACCATGACCGATATCGGCGTCGACAAGATCTAGTGACATCTCTGTCATGGCCATAGTTTTCTCCCCTCCAGTTTTGGACGCTCGAAATGTGCACGATGAAAATGCGGACGATGCCCAACAACAAATATTGTCCAAAACCGACAACGGCCGCTGTTGGGCAAGCGGCCTTCCGTCTCAAATGGACAACGACCGCGGCGACGCCGACAACGAACCCTGTTCAGAGTGAGCAAGAACTGCTGTTTGACTTTGTACCCATTGTTTTTCGCACCCATGCCGACCGTCCCGACGAGTGCTCAGAAGCTCTCGGCCCTATTTCTTGCGCAGGGTTCGCGCCGCAGGCCGCCGCGCCGCGTGGTGTCCTTCTGGCTTCGCGGCACGCCTCCCCGGGGCGAGGGCTCGCGGAGAGCCCGCCGTGCCTGTGGGGACCCGCCGCGGGTCTGGGTCGCGGGGCCCGGAGGCGCCAAGGGCATGCCGACAGCGAAGACCCTCACACGAGGGTCGGCGCCTCTCCTCCCCAACCAGGGCGTTCCCGAAAATACTCCTCAGTTCTGCGCCGAGGCAGTTCTCCTCTTCCTCCTCCCTCCTCCACCTCCCCCCCCTCTTCCCACTCTCCTCGGAGTATCGCAGGCCTGTGCGCAGACCTCCTGAAGACATCATATGCGGACGTAGAAGCGCGGCCGAACACATAATCACCCGACTGCCCACAATGAGCCCAGCGAAACCCCTGACTCAGCAAGAGCAGCGCATTCTGCCACGATTTTCGTAAGTCGAAGGTTGCGGGGCTACTGCGGAGACCCTGCGAACAACTTTCTGTCCAGCGGCTTCCTTCGGGATATCTCTGGACCTCGATCGGTGCGTCTGGAATCAATCCTCCAGGATAAAGTCAGGCGGTGCAACCAATGCTACGCAGCTTCTCGAATCTTGCACAAGAGGTTAGATCGTACAGTAGGCTTGCTAGGATGTGTAAGTTCACCCTGTGCGCTTGAGAAGAAAATGCCGCAACAGGGGCAGGCCATCAGGAACTTGTCATGCTGAGGCATTACGATGATGTCTGTATTGTGCGCCAGGCTTCTTGGAGCCCAGCGCCAAGGTGGAGGCGAAGGATGATAAGGACTGGGGCGGACAGCGCCAGAGACGGAGACGAAGGATGATAAGGGCTAGCGCGGGGGAGCGACGAGGACAATGAGAAATGGGAAGGGGAAGGGCATGGACTATCCAGGGTAGACGATCTTCTTCATTCTCCTCCTCCTTATCCTCTTTCCTCCCCATCCCCTCCCTTCTTCTCCTTCTACCTCCCGCCTCCCCCTCATTCACTATTTCCCCTCGCCGTTGTTCTCCGTACTCTCCACCCCTACCCCTCCCTTTCATCCTTCCCTTCTTTCTCTCCCTCCTCCTTGTTCACCTCCTCCCTCCCTCTCATTCCCTCCCAGTCATCAAATTCCTTCTTGCACTTTCCCCCTCCCTTTTTCTTCTCGCCCCCTCCTCTTACTTCCCCCTCCCCTTTCTCGTCCACCTCTTCAACGTGTTCCTCCTCCCTCTCTCCCCTCCCGCACCTGATATTCAGCTGCCTGCGGCAAGTCCCACCACCGTGCCAGCCCAGCATATTCGGCGGCTCTCCTTCGAGGGGGCACCAGGGGCCGTACTTGCGAGGGATGAACATCATGATAGCGATGAGGATGAAGAGGGTGATGATGATGGCGATGATGCCGATGCTGATGATTATGCTGATGCTCATGCTGACGATGATGCTGATGTTGATGCTGCTGCTGCAGCTGGTCATGCTGATGATCGTTGCGAAATCGTGGGGGCCGCTCGGGGGCTTGGTCGAAGCAGTTTCGATGCCTCTTTGGGGCCGTCGGGCGGCTTTTTGGAGACCTCTCGGGGTCTCCTGGGGGCTCCTTCGGCCCAAGGAGGCACGTGAGGCCCCAGGAGACCCCGGGAGGCCGCAGGAGGCCACCAGGAGGCCACCAGGAGGCGCCAGGAGGCCCCCAAGAGGCCAGGATACCCTAGGATGCTCCAGGACGCCCCGGGAGGCCCCAGAAGACCCCCAGGATGCCCAGGAGGCACAGGACGCCCCGGGAGGCCCCAGAATACCCCCAGGATGCCCAGGAGGCACAGGAGGCCCCAGGAGGCTCCAGCGGGACCAAAAGGCTTCAGGAGGTCCCAGGAGGCCCCAGGAGGCTTCAGGAGGCCCAAGGAGGCCTCAGGAGGCCCCCAGAAGGCCCCAGGAGACCCCAGGAGGCACCAGGAGGGCACAGGCGGCCCCAGCTGTATTGATATGATTGCCATGTTATGGCATGTTGTTTGCCATAATGGTCCATGCTGTATTTGTGTGGCTGCCGACTTTTGCCAAGCTGTCTTGACATTAGTGATATGCTGTGGTCTTGGCGCGTCTGCTACCTTACACTATGTTTGTTTGATGCGGCTGGTACATGATGCAATGTTTGATTGACGCGTCTGCTATATTATGCCATGCTGTGATGGCATATCGCTGTCGTATACATGTTATCTCGATCATAAGATCACGCATGCAACGCTGTCTTGATATGATTTCTATCGTCTGTCATGTTGTCTTGAGTCGGTTACCTTCGTATGGCGTGTTGTCTTGATGCGATTGCCTTCGTGCGCCATATTCTCTTGCTTTGTTTGCTATCCAATGCCATGTTGTTTTGAACTGATTGCTTTGTTATGCCATGTTGTCTTGATGTGATTGCTTTGTTCCGTGCAATATCGGCCCCGAGAGGCCCACGGATTCTCCAAGAAACCCCAAGGAGGCCCCATAAGTCTCCAGGACGCCGCTGGGTTTCCAGGAGGGCCCGGGAACTCCCAGAATGCCCCATGTCGGGGATGGACAGACCCCCCTTTAGTAAAACGTGGTTTAGTGAAAACGACCTGAGGCCTAAACCTGGCGGGCGCAAGCCTGGAAAATGACGGCCACGGCGCCCTCTCGAGAACCGAAAACGGACAATTCACTAATCGACGTGTCACTGTTGGGGGTTCTGTCCACCCCCGACCATGATGCCCCGTGAAAGCGCAAGGAGGCCCCAGGAGCCCCAGGAAACTCCAGGGTGCTTCAAGAGCCCGTGGGCCCGCCGGAGGCTCCAGGACGCCTGTGGAGGCGCCAGCAGGATCCATGAGGCCCCAGGATGCCCGACTGTGGTGATGATGGCGATCATGAGCATCGCGAGGAAATCCTAGGACTGAAGGGGCCCCACGACACACAAATAAATAGACACAAATAAAAGGATTCCCCATATTTTCCCATATTTTCTGGGTTTACGTCTTCCCCCCCACTTCCCATATTTTCCCATATTTTCCTGGGAATCGACGATTAATTGTGTCTGTGTGTTTCTTTTCCTCCTGAAGGACAGACGCGCGGACCGCTTGAAACGGCGCTGCACGCAATGCAGCGCATTATAGCATATAGCATTCCACGATGGTAAGGCAAGTTAGCGTATTGCATACATGACGGAACGACTTCTGAATTACTTAGTTTCGTTGCCAGTGTCGTGAGCCCGTCCGTCATTTCACGTTCATTTTGCCGTCGGATGACATCGAGCATGTTTTGCACTTGCGTTTGTGCTGTGTGTAAGCAGAGCTTGAAGACCCCAGGGGGCTCAAGGATGCCCCAGGACGCGTGAAGATGCCACGGGAAGCCTCGGGAGCCCTATTGACCCTGGGGGGACCGAAGAAGCCTCATGAGGCACCGGGACACCCATGTGAGAAAATGCGAGCCTGCCCTAGGAAACCAAAGATGGCAACAGAAGGCGACAGGATCCCCCAGGAGGCCTCAGGAGGCTCAAGCCCCCGGGAGCCTCCAGGGGGCGCCATGGGCTCCCAGGAAGCCCTGCGAACGCTCAGGAAGCCCTAGGAGGCTTGAGGAGGCTGCAGAAGGCTTCGGGAGGCTCCAGGAGGCTCGCACTTCTTCCCACTGCTCCTCCTCTTCCTCTCCTTTATCCTCTACTTTATCATGTACTTCCTCACTTCTTCCCGCTCCTCCTCACCCCTATCCCTCACAATCAGCGGTATCAGCGTCGTTCGCATGTACTGCATGGCGCAGTACTCATTGCAAGGCCATGGAGAGCAAGTGATCATGAGCAGTAACTATGGCTACTTCGGCGCAAGTCCATCGCATTGCAGCTCTAAACGTATTGCGCCGATCCCCAGTTTTCAATGCAGCTTACCGCTTGGGCCCCTGCGCGCAGCATGGTGGTATCACGCCTTCTCTTGGTGCGCCTCGCCGTCACCAACGCTGTGCCGAATGGTCCTTCGAAACCAACAACCCTTTCAGAACTAAACCGACCGGCTGCTCTCACGGAGTTGGGAGCGTATGTGTTGTTGGTGAAGATACGCAAGAGGAAGGGCCCGCGGAACAATCGCAAGACGCGATTGTTGATGCAGACGCCAGTGATCATGAGGGCGATGCTGGCGACACGCACGTCCTCGAAGCAGGCGCGACAGGGTTCTCCCACATCGAGATAGGGAGGCGCCCAGTCATGCCGGCAGATGTTGACGTGCAGACAGCAGTGCGCGAATCACTGAAGATGCGGGCAGGGTGGGCAAGACAGTGGAGCGCACAAGCCGACGAACTGCAAGCCGCCTTGTCCAAGAGCTGCCCTGCTGAGCCTGGTGCCCCAATTGACCAGACTACACCTGCAGACGGCCAGTGCCAGTTTCACGCGTGCGTGCAAAGAGGGCTCTTCACAGAAGAAAACGTCCCATGTCAATGGCTCTGTCCATGGCTTCGGAGGAACAGATCGCCATAGCAGCCGCGGGCGCAGGCGACAAGGGCATGACGCCCGCAGAGTAACAAGATGTGCACTTCCGAGTGGGGCGATCAAATGATGATACTTGGTCTGGCCAAGTGCTTCCAGTAGGACATGGCTGTTGTCCACCCTGGGCAAGGCAAGACATTCACGGCAGACGGGCGTGAGTTGAGGGGCATTTCCGCGAGCGCCATCTGGATTGCCCACCACAGCAAGTTGCACTACTACGGCGTCGTCAGGCAAGCCTCAGCTGGCGGGGCCACTGGTAGGGGGCCACATGCGAACCCTACCCCTACCCCCCGCGATTTCTGAGAGGGAGGGTGGGGTTCACTTCGAGTGCGATGACCCCGAGTGGTACCCAACGGCGAAGCGCATGGTCGCCCGCAAAAGCGTCCAATGGAGAGGCTACGGTTCAGTGACCAGGGACGCAAAGGGCCGCGGGGGCATGAAGCCTTCGGGGGCAGGCAAGGACTGGGTCAGACAGGAGCACGACCCCGTATACACGCCGCAGAGGGATATCTCCCCGAAGCGGGCGCGCTTGAACAAGGTCGGGCACGCCTCCGACCGCTGCGAGACTTCCTTGCGCATTTTCTGGGCGATGAATGAGGAGGAGACAGTGGGCGCCCTCATGGCTTGGGGTTTCCTGAAGGACTGGTGCTGAGATGCTGACGGGCGCGACGTGCCTCGCAAGGGAGTTGTGCATCTTGCGCGCGGATCTGGCGCGCAAGATCGACGGCAGATGTCGTGCCAGGGAGTGCCCAATTCACAGAGACACAGGATGCACTGGCTCCGCGGTTCAATCTTCGACGGGCAGAGGATGCTCAACGCGAGCGACGTGATTGGCGGTATTCAGCGCTTCTCGGCAGGCAAGACTCCCGAGCAAACCGCCGTGGACTCTGGCATGCACAGGAACACTGTCCGCCCCTCGTTGGAGCGCCTGCGGATGACCGTCGCCATGCGCGTGGAGCAAGAGCGGGAGTCGGTCGTTTTCCAGGACTGCCAGATCGAAGCAAACGAGACCGTGGTACTCAAAGAACGCGTGTACAAGGTGGGCGAGAGCGGCGTTAAGGAGAGTCGGCGCTATCCACCACAGCGTGATAGGTCTGAACCAGAAGGGGTCAACGAGGGCCGTCCTATACTTCTGCGAGCCCCAGTTCGTTCCTGTGGCCGCGAAGGCAAGCCGAATCCACCGTCGTTGCCCACCACGCACTCGGTCTTGCCCATGCTGTCGAAGCATTTCGGCAACCGGGTCGTGCTGCACACGGACGGCGCCGAGGCTCAGAGGAGGGCCGTTTGAGACACATGCAGTTGGCCCTCGGGGGGGGGGAGCTCCGTTGCCTCGGCTAGACGCAGCGCGGAAGACTGGTGCGTTTGGACGAAGGGAGGGGTCCCGGGGACCGATTTTGAACTCCCAGTGTCTCCAAACCGCCCTGCTCCGAGAGGCGTACGCGGCGGCTTGCGCCGCCTTGAAGCCTTCAAGGCCGAGGGCCTTGCATTGGTCCATGGCAGCGTGGTTCACAGCAAGGGCCCAATGGACCACGTTTGGCCGACACGACGCGAGTCGCCACGAGGCTTGGGGAGGCTGCGAGGTCGCGAAGGAAAACCCGCAGGGCGAGCTCCGCATCAGGGTCATCAAGGGCACCCAGAACATGGAAGAGACATGGCAACACTGAAAGCACGGGCTCCACGGAATCCCGGAGGAGGTGGGCAACAACGGTGACCGCCTGAACGCGTGCGTGCAGAGTTTCCTGTGGAGGCTGCATATACGTGCCTGTCCTGTCCGAGATACGTTGCGGATGTGCCGTTCGTTCCGGGAGCTCCATGTGGAGAGGAAGCGGCTGGTGTGGCAGCACGGACCGAGGCAGCAAGGTGTCAAGGAAACCACCATGTCCACGCTTGGCGTAGCAAAACTGTAAAATGGCGGTTGAAGGCCGCGCCGGCCGACGATCCCATCGCGGACGCGGAGGCTTTATATTGCGCGCGTCGATATCCCGCCACTAGTCATGGTCTTCCTTCGGCAGTTATATCGCGCCCATCAGGGTTATCGTTTCGTGGCATTGAGACTCTGCGGAGCACGATGCGCCGGTGAGGCTAGCCTGAACGTATGCTTATCCTGCCTCCCTCTGCTGCTTCTGCTGCTGCCGCTGCAGCTGCTGCTGCAACTGCATCTGCTGCTGCTGTTACTGTGCCGCTGCTGCCGCTGCTGCCGCTGCTGCTTTTCTCCTCGCCCTCGTCTCCCGCCTCTTCGTCTTCATTTTCTTCCTCCTCCTCCTTTTCCTCCTGTCCAACTCTCCGCCCCTCGGCTCGGCTCGGCCCGCCCGCGCGCCGGCTCGGCTCGGTCGGCAGAAGAGGAAAGTAGAGAAAGGGAGGGGGGAAAGGAAGAAGAGGACGTCGTCCCCGTCTCGGCTTGCCCGCGCGCTGGCTCGGCTCGGCAGGAAGAATAGAAGGGGCAGGAGTAGGAGTAGTAGCAGTAGTAGTAGTAGTAGTGGTAGTAGTAGTAGTAGTAGTAGTAGTAGTAGTAGTAGTAGTAGTAGTAGTAGTAGTAGTAATAGTAGTAGTAGTAGTAATAGTAGTCATAGTAGTAGTAGTAGTAGTGGTAGTAGTAGTAGTAGTAGTAGTAGTAGTAGTGTAGTAGTAGTAGTAGTAGTAGTAGTAGTAGTAGTAGTAGTAGTAGTAGTAGTAGTAGTAGTAGTAGTAGTAGTAGTAGTAGTAGTAGTAGTAGTAGTAATAATAGTAGTAGTAGTATAGTAGTAGTAGTAGTAGTAGTAGCAGTAGTAGTAGTAGTAGTAGTAGTAGTAGTAGTAGTAGTGGTAGTAGTAGAAGTAGTAGTAGTAGTAGTAGTAGTAGTAGTGGTAGTAGTAGTAGTAATAGTAGTAGTAGTAGTAGCAGTAGTAGTAGTAGTAGTAGTAGTAGTAGTAGTAGTACTAGGAGGAGGAGGAAGAAAAAGAGAAGGAATGACCATAGTAAGAGCAATCAAATTAATACGAATGATAACAAGAAGAAGGGTACGACACATGATAACACTACTAATGATACTAATACTACTAAGAAGAATAAAACAAATTTGGTATCAGACCAATCGACAGTGGAAACAAAAGACACATAATACGAATCATAATAAGAAAAAGACGAGGAGCAGGCGGAAGAGGAGGAGCAGGAGGAGGAGGAGGAGCAGAAGGAGGAGGAGGATCAGGAGGATGAAAAAGGGGGAGTGGGAGGAGGTGCTATCGCTGCAGCTATGGCCGCGTGTCTGATTCGAGATGGTCCTGCCGCTCGAGCGATAGCCACAAACGTGGTTCTCTTTCTGACGCCGCGCCGCCGACACCGTGAGAAGGAGGGCATATTCAGAACTATGGGCTCCTTGATGGTCTGACGCGAAGCTATCTATCCCGATTGTTTTGAAACGTCCTCGCAACTCAAGGCTCTCAGATGCGACTCTCGAAGTGTTCTGGCCCGTCTCGCGTCAGACATCTTCGGAACTCAGGGCTCCGATATGCCCTGACTTAAATGATCCTGCCCGTTTCGCCTGGGATATCTTCGCACTTCTGGGTCCAAATGCGGTTCTCGAAATATTTCCGCCCGTTTCGCGTGAGACGTCCTCGGGACTCAGGGGTTCGATATGCTCCCACTTGAGGTGATCTGGTTCGTTCCGCCTGGTACATCCTCACAACTCTGAATTTCAAAATGCGGCACTCGAAATGTCCCGGCCCGTTTCTCGTGAGACGTCCACGGACTTCTGGGATCTCGCCCAGACGGTGGCCGTACTCCTGTCTGGGATTCGTGCTGTCGCCTGCGCTCTGGCCATATCTTTCACGGAGAGTGTTACCTTGACGTGTTTGCTATAGTGTGCCATGTTGTAAAGATGTGAATGCAGTACTATGCCATGTTAGCTGGATGCGTTTGCCATCTCATGCCATGCTAACTTGATGTGTTTGCTGTATGGTGCAGTGCTGTCGTGGTGCGTGTGCTATCGCGCCCCATGTTAGCTTGATGTGCTTGATATACTATCACATGT
>CAUYUJ010020649.1:168342-170842 GCA_963575745.1 Prorocentrum cordatum | reverse complement strand
CGCAAGAGCTGAATTATCTAACGCCGACGGGCCGGCGACTTCAGGCAGCGCCTCGGCAGGCGGGCCGGCGAGAGGGGGGTGCAGGCTGCAGCTGCCAGGGATCTGGCCCAGGGGCGCGCACATGCAAATGTGCCAACCAAAGTTGGGGCGCAGCCGAAATGGCGCGAAGGTCGTACCAGGATGTGACCAGGGAGGCGGCCAGCCAGTACACTGCGACGACTGCCATGGGTGCCCAGAACGGCTGGTGGGGATACTTTTTTTGGTCGCAGCCCCAAGCGAAAGCGCCGGCGGCGAGAAGGAAATCCGGGCCAACGGGCGAGCTTAATTAGCTACGAGGCGCATTATCGCGAAGCGTCTAGAATTCCCAGAGACATCGAGGAGCCGTCGTCGTCGTCTTCATCGTCGTCGTCGTCTCCCTTCGTCATGTTCGTCGTCTTTCTCGTCTTCGTCCTGACCATCGTCCTCGTCCCCTTCGCCTTCGTTCGTCCTCGGCCTCATCATCCTTCTCCTCCTCTTCGACGTTCTCGACGTCCTCCATTTTGCTGTTTCTCTCTCTCTCTCACTCTCTCTCTCTGCCTCTCTCTCTCTCTCTCTCGCTCTGCCTCTGTCTGTCTGTCTGTCTGTCTGTCTGTCTGTCTGTCTGTCTGTCTGTCTGTCTGTCTGTCTGTCTGTCTGTCTGTCTGTCTGTCTGTCTGTCTGTCTCTGTCTCCCTCTCTCCATTTCCCTCTCCCTCGTTCTTTCTCTCTCTCTCTCTCTCTCTCTCTCGCAGTCCAATCACCAATCCCTCAAGGCAAGCACACATCGGAGGAGGAGGGAAAGAGGGGAGGGGGAGTGGGCTACCCGCCGCCGCCGCCGCCTGGCCCGCGGCCCGCCTGGCCGCCGGCCCGGCCCTCGGCCCAGCCGCCCGCCTAGCCCGCGGCCAGCGTGCCCCGCGCCGCCCTGCTCCGCACGGCGCCGCAGGGCCGGCATTGAGCGGGCGCCGCGTCCAGCAGGGCCCGGGCCACGCCCATGGCCAGCCGGACGCTGATCAACGTCCGCCAACGGGCCCCCCAGCGCGTTGGCAGGACACCGCGGTCCCGCTGGCGCTGGGCCGCCAGCGCAGCAAGCTCGTCCAGCAAGTTGGAGAGCTTGGCGTCCACGCGGCCCCAGGTTTCGACGGCGCACGGGACGACAGCCTTGCCGCCCGTGTCTGGGTACCGGTCCTCCTTGCACCGGACGCCCTCCGCCGCGGCTGCGCCTGGCGTCGCGGCAGCCGCCGGCAGGATCTGCGCGGCCGCGGGGTGGCGCACCGTGCCGTCGAGGAGACGCTCTGGGGCAGTCGGGTGCCCGAACAGGTCCACGTCCAAGACGGCCTCTTCCAGGACCTCCCTGCCGTCCCGCCGGCGCTTCCTCAGGCCGAGCTCGGGCACGGTTTGCTCCAGCAGCGCCGAGTACCCGGCGTCGCGTCCAGCCTGCGCCAGAACGCCGTTCAACGAGCCGTGCCGCATCGAAATGTAGGGGCCCGTATTGCAGCATACGGCGCGGTCGCCAAACATGTCCAGATCCTTGCCGCAACGATCAGCCTGATCCTTGGATTTCGCGTGCATGCGCTGCAGGCCAGCAGGATACACCGGCAGGCCGAGCCTGAACTTGAGAGCCATCACAAACTTGTCGTCCGTGATCTCTGGCCACCACGACGCGGGAAACTCGGTGAGCCACCGGCTGGAGACAGACCCCGCGCAGCTCGGCAAGCGCGCCAAATCTCGTTGCGACCCAAAGTAGCGAGCCGCTTCCCCCACAAGTTAATGATGCAGATGCAAAGCGCCTGCGCAGAAGGGGGCGCAGCACCAACAAGGACTTTCGCGAGGATCCAAATTGGCAGTCGGCACTGCACGGGGCGGATGCCAACCGCCCTCGACGCCAATCGGGAGTTTCCCCGCTCCCGTGGCAACGTGTTCCGCTTCGACGTCATCGACGTCATCGAAGGCAATGTCGCCCTCGCCGTTTCGTCGTCGTCGATGTCGGCGATGTCGTCGTCGTCGTCGTCGTCGTCGTCGTCGTCGTCGTCGTCGTCGTCGTCGTCGTCGTCCTGGAGGTCCGCGAGCAGCTCCGCGCGCAGGGAGCCGCCGAGCCCGTCTGCGTTGGCTCGGGTGCCCACAAGTGGTGGCCCCGGCACGAGGCGGCCCGCGGCCCTTCCGGGCCCAGCCCTGGCGCCCTGGGGGGCTGCTGCCTCGGGGGCTGCTGCCCCGCGGGCCCCAAGGGGCCTCCCTGGGAGGCTCGGGGCACCGCCGCGGGCCAGGGGGGCCGCCCGAGGTGGCCCTGGCCCACGGCGCCTCCAGCTCTCCCGCCGGGCTCCGTCGCCCCCTGGGGGCCCCCTGGGCCTCGCGAGGGGGGGCTCTGGGGGCCGCGGGGGCCGCCCTGGGAATCCTGGGGGCACCTTGGGCCGGGGAGGCCTCTGGCAACACCCGACCTTCGCGCGCGACTTCTCGTCGCGCGCCGTCTCCGGAGCCCGATCGATCCG
>CAUYUJ010020649.1:25842-165842 GCA_963575745.1 Prorocentrum cordatum | reverse complement strand
CACACCCACACACATACACACACACGCACGCACGCACGCACACACACACACTCACACTTACACACTTACACACTCACACACTTACACGCTTACACACACTTACACACTTACACACACTCACACACTTACACATACACGCACTTACACACACTTACACACACTAACACACTTACACATGTAGCCACTCACACACACACACACACTTACACACTGACACACTTACACAGTTGCACACTTACACACTTACGGTCTTACACACGTACACACTTACACACTCACACACATTTGCGGCTGGCTTCACATGCGGCAGGCGCGGTTGCCAGTGGATGAAAGCACATGAGGAGGCCAGCGTACACGCAACCACATGTGCACCAAACAGACCACAACACGTGCGTACACGCCGGTCGGAAGAAGTAGGTAGAAACATTAAGTCGGAAAGCGTTGGAAGTAGATTGGGCTTCCGCCCGCCCCCTGAAGAGGAGGGAAGAAAGAACAATCGCTCGACTCTTGAAGTAGGAAGGCAACTACATTAGACCAGGATTTGGGCGTCCGAAAATGGCAACTTTCAACGACCGGCATGTCTATCTAAGCCTCCTGGTGATCGTAACGGTCGATGCCGCGCGATGCCATTGAACCGATCAGCGGGCAGCTGCCTTCGGGGACGGGTTGACCCGGGTCGGCGTTGACACCTGGGTCAGCCGGGGCCATGTGTCGCGACCCTGCGCAAGGACGGGAGGGGGGCGTGGCTGCACGTGGCTCCACACCGGGGGTCAGCCAGAGGGGATTAGCCATCGGTCGGAAGGAGTAGGAGGAAACATGAAGTAAGAAGGCGTTGAAAATAGATTGGGTGTCCGCCCGCCCCTAAAGATGACGGAAAAGGTGAAGCCACTCGATCATTGAAGCAGGAAGGCGTTTATAGTATATTGAGTAGATTGGAGTCTGGGACTCAGAAAATACCCAGATTCGACGACCGAGAAGGGGTGGGCTGACCCCCGCACGGGCGGACCCACGTTGTCTGCGTCCCCCCCGCCGATCCAGAAACCCGTTCACCATCGGTCCATGGAACCCTTCGTGGTCCGCTCTGGCCGGTTTTCATCCGGGGTCGCTAGGTGGCCACATTCGAACCCGACCCCCAACCATCGATTCTCCTGAATGGATGGGAGGCGAGGGTAGTGTTCGGATTTCGCCACTTGTTCGACGAATTCCGAACCCTACTCCCGCCGCGCATCGAGACGCCAGAATCGTTGATCGGCGAGGGTAATTAGTAGGGTCCGGGTTTCGCTGGGTCGAGTCGATCTTCTGACGGTCCACTGGGGCTGAAAACGGCCTCCCAGGGGGCTGAAGACGACGGATCATCTCGACCCTCGAATCCACTCAAGGCCGGCAAGAGTTGAGCAGGGGCCGACCGTCCCGGCATTCCTATAGTCCTACCACGAAATCTTCTTTAAACTCCAAAATGTTCTAAGAACAAGAGCAATGTTCTCATACAATAAGCCCGATGTGCTCAAACAAGACAGACTCCACCAGAAGTGTTATAAGAACATTTCGTGGAAACCGCAAAATGTTCTTAGAACATTGATTGGTAGGGCTATAGGCGAGCCAGGACGCTTCGCCACTGCTTGAAAGAGACGGGCATCGCGCGCGCCCTGGCCGCTGCCACCGAGCCTCCCCCCAGCGGGCCCCTCCCCGTCCACCTCGGCGCATGCCAAAGGGGTGGGTGGCCCACGGGCGTGTCTTACACGTGGCGGGCTCAAGCAACCCTGAAGCAACAAACCTCGACATCTCTTGGGAGGTGGATGGTTACGTCCGCCGCTTTTCGCCGACCTGCCGCCGGCGGAGGCGCCCTCGTTTTGCTTCCGCCGCCTTCCGCTGGTCTTCCGCCGTCTTCCGGCGAGGAAGAGATCAACTCCTTCGATCCTCGAGGAGGAGGTCCTTTCTTGAACACCTCACGTGCTCGACGATGGCGATCATAACCCATGGAGCCAGGACCAGGGCAAAATCGGGCTGGGATAAGTCGGGGGTCTCTGAGATCCGGCGCTTCTGGAGGATGTATCGGGCGCTGCGGCTGTTCCAGAGCGCTCTGGAGAGCGCTCTGAGGGCGTTCCACAACGGTCTGGAACATCTTGTCCTGGTCCTGGCCCCGTCCGATATTTAGCCCCCACCGCCCCCTCCCGACTGTCCTGCCCAGCAACGCGCGCTCCTGCCTTGTGGGCCGGGCCGGCGCCGGCTTTGATGAGCTTGCTCAGGGTGGTGTGCCTGAGGATGGGTGGACTTTTGCAGTGCACTGCTGCAGCCCAAGAATCTGATGCAACATCTGCTGAGATTGGGCGCCAGGGGAAACAATCAATCTGAGCATCTGCCCAAGAAGTGAAGGTCTCGGCAGCGGCAAGCCTGTACCAAGCCGCTGCAGCACCTCCAGCCGAGACTTGGAGACGGCCTGCGGCCCGAGAGTAGCAGCCCTGCCTGAAGAGAGTGGAGGATGGATAGTACCCCCCCCCCAAATGTGCCCCCCCCGACTTTATTCCCAACCCTCCTGCGTTGGGTTCTCGTTTTGAATAGAGCACTGCTCGCGCGAATCCCGCCCCCCTCTTCCCCCCTGCCTTTTACCTGGCTCGTCGCTGCATTTCGAGGGCTGCTGGGGGCTGCGATCTGTGAAACTGTCGCCACTTTCGAGGGCTGCTGGGGGGCCCAGCACAGTCTGCACCCGCGGCGGACTCAAATGGGACCTCGCCATCCCTGGGGGGCTGCGATCTGCGAAACCGTCGCCACTTTCGAGGCCTGCTGGGGGGCCCAGCGTAGTCTGCACCCGCGGCGGACTCAAATGGGACCTCGCCATCCCGGGGGGGCTGCGATCTGTGAAACTGTCGCCACTTTCGAAGCCTGCTGGGGGGCCCAGCACAGTCTGCACCCGCGGCGGACTCAAGTGGGACCTCGCCATCCCTGGGGGGCTGCGATCTGCGAAACTGTCGCCACTTTCGAGGGCTGCTGGGGGGCCCAGAACAGTGGGTACCCACGGCGGACTCAAATGGGACCTCGCCATCCCAGCACAGTCTGCACTCGCGGCGGACTCAAATGGGACCTCGCCATCCCTGGGGGGCTGCGATCTGTGAAACTGTCGCCACTTTCGAGGCCTGCTGGGGGGCCCAGCACAGTGGGTACCCACGGCGGATTCAAATGGGACCTCGCCATCCCTGGGGGGCTGCGATCTGTGAAACTGTCGCCACTTTCGAGGCCTGCTGGGGGGCCCAGCACAGTGGGTACCCACGGCGGATTCAAATGGGACCTCGCCATCCCTGGGGGGCTGCGATCTGTGAAACTGTCGCCACTTTCGAGGCCTGCTGGGGGGCCCAGCACAGTGGGTACCCACGGCGGATTCAAGTTAGACCTCGCCATCCCTGGGGGGCTGCGATCTGTGAAACTGTCGCCACTTTCGCGGCCTGCTGGGGGGCCCAGCACAGTGACGCCACACGCAGATTCAAATTAGACCTCGCCATCCCTGGGGGGTTGCGATCTGTGAAACTGTCGCCACTTTCGAGGCCTGCTTGCGGGGCCCAGCACAGTGACGCCTCCCAAGTAGCTTACACATCAAGTTGATTGTCCATACAAGTTTCGGCCAACTCATCGTTTCCACTGATACAAATGGGTTGGGTACGTCACAGGGTAATTATGGAATCCGGAGTAGAGGATGGAAGAGTGCAGTCATCCTGCGGCCGTGTGGAGCGCCAGATGAGATACTCAACGGGCTTCGCTGGCCACGGCGAACCTCAACAGGCCCCCCGATGCGGATCTAAGGAACAGCCCGGGAAACCATAGCCCCTTCTAAATCCAAACTGGCTCTGACCTCAGCGTCTTGACAGTAGGAATATGAGTAGGAGTAGGGTGAGGAAGAGGAGGAGGACGAGGAGGAGGAAGAGGAGGAGCAGGTGGAGGAGGAGGAGGAGGAGGAGAAATAAGGGTTGGGGGCCATGCGTAAAAGGGGGAGGAAGGGGGTCAGCGAGCTCCAGCGGACTCGACAGGGGCTCAAAGATAGGGCGGAAGGAGCCACAGAGGCGATTCGCAGCCACGTGCGCGGCTACGGGCTAGACGGGCCCTCCTGAGAGGTGGTCGACGGCATCAGATGAGAGATGACCTCCGCGCTGACAGGAGGTTGAGCAGGAGGCTCCTCCGCCGCCTGCGAGAGCGCCACCGCCGTGGGACAGCAGGGCGTCCTGCTGTTCGTCGTCGTCGGCTGTCCTGCTGCTCCCCCTCCTGGCGGATAGTGGGGCAAGGTGAAAGGGTACGTTGGGCAGCGGGGCACGGTGGCCCTGAACGTTTGACTTTCAACTGGCCGGAGAGCATTTGCGATTTTTCACACTCAAGCTGTTCCTTCAAATGCTCGTCGTCGTCTTATTTCGCCTTCTCCTCTCCTTCCCTCTTCTTCCTCCGTTTCCTCCTTCTCTTTCCCCTCCTCCTCGGCCTTGTCCTCCTCCTCCTCCCCCTCCTTATCCCCCCCGGCCCCCCCACCCGTCCCCCGACCCTGTCTCTATCCCCGTTCTGGTCCCTTCCCCCTCCCCTGCCCCTGGCCACGTCCCGAGCATCTTCCCCCTCTCCCTCTCCCTCTCACCCGTCTTCTCCGTCCCCCTCTTCCTCTCAGCTTTCCACTTCCGCATCCCGCTTCCACCTGCCCGCAACCGCCCACGCTGATATTACCGTGGCCGTCCCTGCCCCATCGTCCACGCCCACGTCCCATTCCCCGTCTCGGTCCTCCGCCACACCCCTGTCCCCATCGACCTCCTGCTCCTCCTGCTCCTTTTCCTCCTTCTCCTCATCATGCTTCTCCTGCTCGTGCTTCTCTTCCTGCTCTCCCTCCGCCTCCACCTCCACCTCTTCCACCTCCTCCTCCTCCTCCTCCTCCTCCTCCTCCTCCTCCTCCTCCTCCTCCTCACCCCGTCCAACCACCCCTCCTCGCATCCTCCTCCCCTTCCCCCCTCTCCCCTCGCCCTTCTTTTCGCCCTCCCATCTCCATTTTGATTTGGGTGGCCGCCCGGCCCTCCGCTGCAAAGCCTCGGAGCCACGGCTGCCACGGAGGCCGGCTTCACCTCGGACCAGCCCTGCTTCCTCAGCATGTCTGGCTCCTTCGGCGGCCGCGTCGGCTCCTGGACGGGGGCTCGGAGGACGTGCGCCAATTTCACAAAATATCAAGGCGAGGGTGATATGGAGGTGCGGCGGAAGACCCGATGCAGGCATGGACGCTGTTGTGTTTTTTTTCCAGCTTGGTGAACTCACCTGAACAATGCAGTTCGGCCTGTCGACGGCGCTCGCATGGATGATGTCATAGCAGCGTGTTTAAGAAACATAGGGACCTGGGTATTTCCAGAAATTCGAACGAATCCCAAATCAATACACACATTACTCTGACGGTAGGACCCCGCGCGAAATTCTGTCTAGATTGCCCTGCGCCCTGTCCTCCTCGCCGTGGCGGGCACCCCCCTCTCGCCCTCTGCTCTGCCCTCTTTTCCTCCTCCTTCTGTTTCGCCCCTCCGGCTCCTCCGGTTCCTCCGGCTCCTCCGGCTCCTCCTCCTCCTCCTCCTCCTCCATTTTATCCTCGGCATCCTTCTCCACCTCCTCCTCATCATCGCCCTCCCCCTACCCTTTCCTCCCTCCTCCTCCTCCTCCTCCTCCTGCCTCTTCTCCGTGTGCACCTCCCCTATCCCCTGGGTGGGGCAAGCAAATCGATCTTCCTCGGCGCCGCCGCCGCCTCGGCCAGCGCGCGCGCGCGTTCGCCGACGGCTGGGCCACGAAGCCTGTGGGACAACCCCGCGGGCCACGCCTTTGGGGCAAACCCCCGGGCCGCGGGGGCGCGCGGGCAAGCCGTCGGGACAACCCCGCGGGCCAGGCCGTCGGGACAACCCCGCAGGCCTCGAGGCAGGCGCGGCCGAGCCCAGGCGGGGGGCAGCGCGAAGCCCAGCCGTGCTGCGAGCTGCTCCGCCCCACCCCTGGAGGTCTTCGCTTTCTCGTTGAACTTCTTGAGCGCCTTCCGCAAGGGCACCGGCGACCCGCGCTCCAGAAAGGCGCGCGCGGTCGGCCGCGGCATCAGCGTGTCCCGCATGCGCGTGGCGCGGGAGAACACGACGTAAAAGTGCAGCCGCCGCTGCTCGCCCGACATGCCCATGCGGCCAGCGTCCTCGTCCCTTGCGCAGTCGATGGTGAGGCCCTTGCGCAACGTCTGGCCCTGCGACAGCGTGGAGGTGAGGTAGGACGCGTGCATGACGGTGAACCCCGAACGGCGCACGACGCGCGGCCCCGAGCTCTACCGCGTGACCTCCTATTCGCTGGGCGTGGACATGAGCAAGCTCCTCGCCCGCGCCTCGGCCTCGCCGTCGTCGTCGGCACTGTCGGCGCCCTGTCGCAGCAGCTCGGCGACCTCCTGGAAGATCGGAGACTCCTTGAACCTGTGCACCTGCAGCCAGATTCCCTGGCCCAGCGCGCACCCCTCGTACTCCGAATGAGGCCCGAGGAGCCCACAAATGACGACAATTGCGGGATTCGCATGACCTGGCTCGGACTACCAACGCAAACCTCGGGCTCCATAGGGAAAGGCCTCCCGCCTGAGACTTCCCCACAATATACGCACAAACGAGGCCCCCGCTCGAGACTTCCTCTGTATTCATGCCTCAGGGGTCCAAGCGTGACGACAATTATAAATTTCCGATGACCCGCTCGGATTACCAACGCAAGCTGCGGGCCCCATGGGGAGGGGTTCCCGCCTCAGACGTCCTCGCAATTCATTTACAGACGAGGCTCCCGCTCGAGACTTCCTCCAGATTCAGGCCTGAGGAGGCCAAAAGTGACGACAACTACAGGATTCCGATGGCCCGCTCGGATTAGTAACATGATCTGCGGGCTCCATAGGGAGGGAGATGCGCGGTGCAGTGTTGCGACGGCCTGTGGCCTGAGGTGCGCGGTGCAAGTCCAGGACAACGCGCAAGCCTCCGACTGGGATCGTTGCTGCTCGTACAACAAATCACAATGTACAGCCCGCCCGCGTACAGAAAGCGCGGGCTGCGACAGCCAGCGTGCAATTTGTGCGGCCTCTGGCTTCCTTGGGGAAGAAACATCCAAGCCGTCAGCGCCTGCATCGGGTCTGCTCCGGGAGGGGGAGGGGGAGGGGGTGATGAAGAGGATAGGACGGATGATGAGGAGGAGAAACAGGAGAAGGAGGATGAACACCACCAGCAACAGCAATAGGAACCGCATTGCAGATGATGCGGGTGCGGAGGTGGAGGAGGACGGTGGGATGATGGTGATGTTGCTGGTGATGACGGTGGCAATGACGTTGGCGATGGCTGCGATGAGGACGACGATGCTGATGCAGATGGTGATGATGGTGATGATAATGACAATGATAATGATGATGATGAAGATGATGATGATGATGATGATGATGATGATGATGATGATGATGATGATGATGATGATGATGTTGATGATGATGATGATGATGATGCTGATGCTGATGCTGATGCTGATGCTGATGCTGATGCTGATGCTGATGATGGTACTGATTTTGATGATGGTTATGATTACGGTGGTGCCGAAGATGATGGGTCGGATGACTGTGGCGGTGCTGCTGCTGATACAGTTGATGATGATGCTGGCGGCGGCGGCGACGACGATAATGATGACGATGAGGATGGTGATGATGATGACGACGATGATGACGACGACAATGATGATGCTGCTGATGATGATAATGCTGTTGGTGTTGATGCTTTTCCATGATCAGCACAACTGCCAAACACCACGCCTTGAAAGGGCACCGAAAAGGAGCTAGTGCCCTCCGGCAACGAGAGCGCACGCCTGGGTTGGCCCACAGAGGACGACAAGGGAAGGAAGAAGAGGACGGCGGGGCCGAGTGGAAGAAACAGCAGTTCCTGAACGAAGAAAAGACAACGCGAGGGGACGGGACAAGAGAAGGGAGGCGACAGAGCGAGGAGACAAGTCGAACAGAGGCAGAACGACAAGAGACACCACAACGAACACGCTACATTGTGGTCACTTTGCTCTGGGAAGAATCGGCCTAGGGCCATGCGGGGGGGCAGGAGGAAGAGGAGGAAAGGCGGTCACAACATAATGCACTGCGACGGCTAGCATCTCCGAGCGGCGCTACGCCTATTTCCCGAAGCAACATTCTATATCGGGCCTGCTCCGAGCCATCGGTACCAACAACTACAGCATTACTGACCTCGGGGCGGGGACCGCCGTCATCGAGGATGTGCTCACGCCGATTGAGGCCAGCACGAGACTGTAGATCCGCACGATCATGAAGCTCATCCTCCACAAGGTGGAAAGGCACAACACGGGACGACCCAAAGAGGCAATCCAAAGACGAAGCGACAATCTCGATAGGCCTCTGCAGGATAGCACCCGTTTCGGGAAGATGAACAGCACACGCGGTGGGTACGTGGGGGCCCGCATGAGAAGGAGCGGCAAGAATATTCGCCCGTACATAAGAATGGTACACGAGCAAGAAAATCATCATTACCAGGAAGGTCGGAAATATCCGCACGAGCGCCATATACGGGAGGATCAGGAGGACCCGCACGAGCAAGAATCGCATCATGTGGGCAACATGCTCCAGACAAAACAAGAAATCGACATTCCTAACACCACCAAAACATTCATCAAGGCCAGCAACAACTCTAGGAACCTGCTCAGGATGAACCCCAGCACGACCACGAGGAACATCCGCACAAACCCATGAAGATCAGCAGACCCTCAACAAGAACAACGTCAAGCCTGAGACGAGGATCCGAAACCCGACACCCGGAATCAGCAGCGCGCGCGGAAGGAACAGAAAGACCCACACGAATATAAGGATCAAGGCGAACCGCCCGTACATGAAGATCCGTCTCACAATCCGCATGCTCAGGAAAGTCAGCGCGTGCAAACAGATCACCACCACATGCAAGAAGATCGGACGTATCCGCACGGTCACCACGCGCGGTATGTACAGGAAGGTTCGCACGAGCAGAAGTACCAGCATCACGATCCAAAGGCTCCTTGAACATATTCACCATCTGGTTCAACATGCTCCGCAAACAGCGTGAAGATCAAGATTCCAAGCACCACCGCGACAGTCGTCAGGGCCCACAGCAACTCCAGGAACATGGTCAATACGAACACCTGCAATGCATGATCACCAGAGAAATCCGCACCAAACTCAGGAAGAACAGCACGACCCTCAGGAAGAGCCACACCAGGCCTATGAGGATAATCCGCAGCCCGACACCAAGGAGGTAACTCAACACCTCGAAGACCAACACACCCTTGCACACGAATATCCGCACGCGCTGGAAGATCGGCCACAAGGACCCTACGTACAGACATATCCGCACACACAAGAAGATCAACATCAGGATCCGCAGGCCCGTGCCAATCCCGAAACTTTGGGGTAGCAAGAACATGTGGCAATCCGTGCGTTCCTGGCCGCTTGGAGGCCCCCGCCACCGCCGCCACCCTCCACGGGTCAGAACTGCCATGCCCATGCCAAGGGCCAGGCGAAGAAGGAGCCTCACGATGCCGACGCACATGACGGAGCCCGCGATCGTGACGATCACCGCCATCATCAGCGTCAACATCATCGTCAGGATCCTCATCACGTGGGCTTCCAAGCTCGCTCCAACAACGATCAGGAGGAAGAAGCAGAACAGCCTGCACGGGGCGCAAGACGATGCTGATCTTGGTCTCGCCAACGCTCCTCTGATGACCGTGGTCCACGGAGACAAGATTGGGCAAATGCTGTACAACAGACTGCAGCCAGAGGATGGTGAAGCAGTTCCGCATGGCCGCGTTGAACACAGACAGCAACACAATGTGCAGAAGAGCTCAGTCAAGATGTGTCGCCATGCGAACCCGAGCCTGGCGCCCAGCGGCAAGTTGGGCAACCACCCGCTCCAGCCTGGAACCAACGGCCATAGCGCAGCAGGGCGCACTGAAGAGCAGAGGACCACACGTGTGGTCCAATGGCCAGCGACCCGAGCAAGTGCTAGAGCCAAAGTAGCTATGATGGGAGTGGTGGTGGTGGTGATGCTGATGATGATGCTGATGATGATACTGATGAGGATGATGATGATCATGATCAGCATGATGATGGAAATGATACTGATGAGGACTATGATGCGGATTGTAAGGAGGATGAGTGATGAAACTGATGAGTGGTTCGAATCGCCCCCCTCCTCGAATGGTATAAGTGTTCCCCCTGTTAGAACTCTAGGCCTTCCTCCAACGACAACTCCAGATTGGTATCCTCAGGTAGAGTACGCCTCAGGGGGCTCCGAGGCGCTCAACCCCAGAGAGATCTGACGGCTCCCCTGCGGTCCTTAAGTTCCAACAGGCTTCCATCGGACTGCCACACACACATATATATATATATATATATATGTTTACACATATATATATATATATAGAGATAAGCACATACACACACACACACATATATATATATATATATATATATATATATATATATACTAGAACCACGCGCGCGCTTTGCGCGCGCTTAGGTTCTAGCTAGGATCATTATCGCTGGGAGTTTGACGTAGCTTCTCGGGAGCCTCTGAACCTGTCGGGGGCCTCCTGGAAGCAGGTTCGAAGCATTTTGGGGGCCGATTTGGGGCTTCTCGGGGCCTCCTTTGGGCCTCTTGGGGGTCTCCTGGGGCCTCTTGAGGGGCCTCCTTGGGGCCTCCTGGCGGCCTCTTGGGGCGGAAGGCTCGAGCGTGCGGTTCGTGGTCCCCCTCTGGGCCCCCTCTTGGGTCCGTCTTGGGGCCCTCTTGGGCCATCTTGGGCGCCTCTTGGGCCGTCTTGGGGCCCTCTTGGGCTGTCCTTGGGCCCTCTTGGAAGCTTCTTGGGCCGTCTTGGGGCGGTCTTGGGCGCCTCGTGGGCCGTCCTGTAACGTCGGAAAGCCCAAAAAGCAACTTTGTGGAAAATGTACGTTTTACGAAGGGAATGGGCCAATGTTTGCGTCTAGGGGCCCTCTTGGGACGCATGTTGGAGGCTTCTTGGGGCGTCTTGGGGGCGTCCTTGGACGTCTGGAGGCCATCTTCAGCATCTTGGAGCCCTCTTGGAGGCCTCTTGGAAGTTTCTTGGGCCGTCTTGGGCGCTTCTTGGGCCGTCTTGTCTGACTGGGGAGGCCTCCGGCAAGCCCCGACGAGCCTCCGGGCCCCCCGGGGCTCACATTTGTGGTCGGGGTCCCGGCCCCGGGCCCCCGGACCCGGTGCGCCGTTATATGTGTATGTGTATATATATGCATCGACGGTCTACAGTGGCACAGACGGGCTGTGGCGGGGCTCAAGGCCGACTGGTGGAAGCTGTAAATGACAAAAAAACAGTGCCCCAAACTCCTGCGATCCTGTTCTCTCTCCTGCCGCGTCTCCTGCTCCTGCCGCTGTCTTTCCTTCGTATCCCCCCCCCCACCTCCTGCCATCTCCCTTCCACCCCTCCCGCGTCTCCCGCCCCCCTCCCCCGCCTTCACTCTTCCCGCTTATGCCTCAGCTCAGGGCATGCGTGCGGCCCCCGAGCTGGACGACGATCTGGCACAGAAGGCTCCTCGGCCGCCACCCGAAGAAAACGGCATGCCTGGATGCAGTAGGCTCGCGCCGTGTCGACGTCGGCTGTGGCTTCCGACGCCGTGCGGAACGGATCGTTTAGCCTCGCACGATGACGGCTTTCCGAAAGCGTCGGTCGTTCGATATCAGCCGATTCCATGCCATTAGCGGCGTTCAGCCTGGAACGCCCATGCTGGGGCCGCCGCCGCATCAACGCGGCGCTAACCTCCTATTTGGCTCGCTTCAAGCATCCCGGATCCGAACGCGCTTGCACCTCTCTGAAAAAAAATGGCTACTTCCGCCGGCGGAGTAGAGGTCAAGCTCTTGACCCCTCGAAGGTGGGGTCCAATCCAAGTCGTGCAGTGCGTTTACGCTGGGGCTCGCTTCAGGGGGAGCGGGAGGATGAGCGGGAGGGGAAGAGGGGAGGAGGAGTAGGAGGAGAAAGAGGAACAGGAGGAAGATGAGGAGGAGAGGTCGAGCGTGTCCCAAGAGGGAACGCACAGTCCGATATGACTCGGAGAATCCGCATTCCGCCATGCGGGAGATGAGAGACAAGGAACCATCATACATAAAGGGAGGTGAAACCGCAGAAGAGGAATTCCGCACAAGCCCCCCACTCAGCAGACGACGAAGAGGCCCTCGAGCTCGCAAAACTGGACAGGAAAGCCACGCAGGTGTTGCCGCCAGCCGGCGACTGCGCAGGACGGCGACGTACACCCCACGAGGAGAAGATGGACCCTGATCGACATCTTGCTCTGGAGGGACGTCGCCCCAAGGGACAACATTCCCGAAGAGGTGCGTCATCAACACTCCATGTAGTTCCTCCGTCTCCATGCGCTCAGCGATCTGGCCGAAGCAGTCGTAGTTGACCGGGCTCGCAGCAAGGTCGATCCGACGGGGGCCAAGAGCAGCTTCTTCACGGGGCTGCAGTTTCGTCCCGCTCGCGGCTGCTGTTCCCAAAGCGGCCTTATGCCCGTCAGGCTTCCCATCGGGGCGCAAGAACATGCAACCGGTACGGCGGCACTCTCTCCCATAGCGACAAACAAGAGGCGCCGATGAGCGCCCTGGAGCGCTTCCACACGGACCAGAGGTGGGGCGACGAACGGGCCTCCTTTCCTTTCCGCCGCTCCCGCAGTCGCTGTTTCCTTTTCTGAGGAGATGCACCAGCTGCTCCTCGACGGCCTTGAGGCGAGCGTCGACCCCCACACGCGTGTGCTCGGCAACTTTCCCGAGCTCCTCACGCTCTCTCCCGAGTTGCTCCATGACTGGGTCGAGGGCGCTGGCCACCTGCGACGGTCTCTTCTCCACAACGGTGGACTTGAGGGCTTCCTTGACCATCTGAGGGGCCACGTAGAGGATCTCCTTTGACCTCTGCCCAACCTTGACGTCCACTTGGGCGGGGGCCTCGGCAAACAGGGACTGCAGCTGCCGCGCATCAGCCTGCAGGGCAGAGACGTCGCCACGCACGCTCTCAGATTCCAACGCCCCCCAACGACGACTGAGACTCCGCAGCCGAAACCTCCAGGTTCATGTCCGCTGAACATGGCAGCCTCTCGCCAATATTCTCCAGCAAACACTTGAGGCGAACAATCGTGGCATGCTGAGATGCAACCAAGCCAGGATACGCGAGAAATTGTGAGTCGCACGTAGATTGAGCAGACGCCAGAACTTCTGGGAAAGACCATACGGCTTGATACGAAGCCGGCAATGCAGCAGCAGAGGCATCTTCATCCCGTAACGGCATGTGCGACACACATACAGCGGCCGTCGGGTCCAGATCAGCAGCATGTGGACGCTGGTGGAAGCGAGGGACCATCACAGACGAAATGACATGAATAACGTGCTCAATCGGATTAGCGCCGACAGCCACAGCAATGGAATCTGCAACACTCTGCTGTGTGACGTGTTCGCAAAAATTGTAGGCGAAATCTAGATTGATGAACTGATTGCGAAGATTGGGGGTCAGGCTTGGCGAAATACGGGCCAGCGCTGGCAAACCTTGGAAATGCACCCTTTGTTTGCGAGCCCAGCCGCGCAGAAGCCGAGAGCGAAATGGTGAGACTGCCTCGCGGGTATCCATCGGCGGCGACATCAGAAAAACATGGGGCAATGCAGCTAAATCCGCTTGGGTCACACTGGCTTGAGCCAAAATGGCTACGGAGAGGGAGGAGGAGAGAGGAGGGGGAGGAAAGGGAGGAGGCGGCGGAGGAGGAGGAGGGGAGGAGGCGGAGGAGGAAAACCAGTGTAAACCCAAGACGCATCAACGATGTTGCAATACACCCTCCCTCAGACTTCCCTTTTCATAGGTCCCTACGAGACACGAGGTCTCTGAGCGAGAAGGGGCGGAAAGGAGGAGGAGGACAGAGGCTCACAAGGGGGCGACGGAGGGGGGATGGGTCCCCTGCTAGACTTGCTGTGCTATCTACTGCTGCTATTTCAGGCGCTCGGCGGCTCTTCTACTTGCCTCGTAACGCATGGGCGAACCCTCCTATTGCCTTGCCTGGCATCGTCGTCATGCCCGCCGCCCGCATGGAGAGTGCCAGGGGCCTGGCGACCGCCGCGTGCGTGAACTTCGCGCTGCAGTCCAGCTCGAGCGGGTGCGCCCTGACGGCATCCAGCTCGTCCTCCTCCACCAGACTCCTGCCCGCTGGCCAGTGGCCCTCGACCGCGACGTTGATCCTGCACATCGGCTGCGACCCCGCCTTCACGTGGTAGCCGCTCACGCGGCGCCAAAGGCAGAAATCCTCCATTTCCGGCGGCTTGCTGTCTTCTGCTGCTAGCTTGTGGAGCCAGCCGGCGACCCTGCGCGGCGCGCGAATCTCCTCGGGCTTGCCTTTTACGTTGGCATCCTTGACGGACTCGAGCGTGCTGGCGAACGCGTGCAGGTGTGGGCTGCCTAGCTGGCGTCCGCTGCTTTGTGTTTTTTCTTCCTCGGCGTGGAGAGGTTGCCGCCGCCGCGCTCATCGGCGCAGGGTGGCAAGCTGGGGACTTGAAGTGCGCGTCGTTGGCTTCTCTCTCCTTCGTCCTTCGCCTCGGGCTGAAAGGTCATCTTCTTCTCCGAGCGGGTGGTGTCCGACTTCCCCTTCCTGCCGCGCGCGTGTCCCACCGCGCTCTGGGGCTCGATGTCCCGCGCTGCCTTCAACCAGCTCGACGTCGAAGGTAGGAGCGTGTGCGCCCCGAGGCTTGCCCTGGTGCCCTCGAACAAGTTGCGGATCTGACACAGCGGGCGCCGAGGCAACAGAAGCTCCAGAGAGTGCGTCGACTGCTCTCGCGCTCCACGCGCGCAGGGTTTATGCGTGCTGAAATCGGCCGTGGGCCTTTCACTTTCAGTGGCTGCGGCAAGGTGGCGTTGCGCCGTCTCTCTCTGCCCGCGAATGCGCCATGGCAGGGCAGGCAGTAATCCCGCCAGCCCCCTGGGCGCAGGTGGTCTAGAGCGTTTCCTTTTCCAGCCTCCTGCCTTCCCCTGCTCGGGAGGGTTGCCTCCCCCCCCCGCCCTGCGTCTGGACGGGCCCCCCCGCGATGTGGCAGAGGGTCTTTTTTGGTCCAAGATGGCTCCAAGAGGGCCTCAGAGAACCCAAGATGGCCTCCAAGATGGCCCAAGATACCTCAAATTGGCTCAAGATAGCCTCCGGCACGCATCCAAGAGGCTCCAAGTTGGCTCCAAGACGGTTTCAAATGCCCTCCGAGGCCTCCATGGACTCACCCCAAAGCTCCCAAACCTAAGGGAAATCAGTGTTTTTGGCCTTGGCGCCTTTTCGCTTCCGATGGGCTCTAGAGGCCTCAAAATGGCCCCAAGACGGTCCAAGATAGCCCCAAGAGGGATCCAAAACGGCCCCGAAACGGCCCCAGGAGCGCCCAAGAGCGCTTCAAAAGCGGGTCAAAGGGGACCCTGGGGCGGCATTTTTGAGCCTCCGATGGGGGGTGGGGTCCGAACTAAGGACCCTCATATTTTTTAGCGAAAGGGTCCGGGACGGCCCCAAGAGGCCCCTCAGGCATCGCAAAAAAAAACAACCCCAAGAAAGAGCTCCAGGAGGGCTCCAAGAGGGCCCCAGGGGAGCCCCAAGATGGCTCCAACTTTCGACACGCACGCGAGTTTAAGATATACATCGGTGCAACAGCCATTACGAGGCATCGAAGCACCCCTCGCCCCTCATCGAAACACCATCGTAGCTTGCACCGGCTTCCATCTTAAACTTCAATGCGGGCAGCTCTGTGTGATCCTTGTGCTCCCGAAGACGGCTGCGCGACTGCATGCGTCCTGCCGCCCCTGATTCATAAACTCCCCTGCTGATCGTTTCTGGATGGGCTGGCGGGGACTTTTTTTGCGTCGCGGCCGCAGGCGAGAACGCCAGCGGCGAGTAAGGTCCGAGCGGGCCACGCACGAGCCGAATTGCCTAACGCTGACGGGCCGGCGACCTAAGCAGCACCTAAGCGGGGCTGGCGGGGATACTTTTTTTTTTGTTACAGCCGCAGGCGGAAGCGCCGGCGGCGGGCAGTCGCGGTCGGGCTGCGGCCGCGACTAAATTGCCGGGCGCGCGCGGGGGCCGCGGATCAGGCGGCGGGGGGGAGCAGCAACCCAGGGCGTCTGAGAGGCCAGGCGAACGTGCAACCCAGGGAGTCTGAAAGGACAGCCACCTGAGTGGTCGTGCAAGCTGCGACCCAGGGAGTCTGAGAGGACAGCCCTCAGGGCGAGCCAGGCGCAGCCAAAATGGCGCGCAGTAAGTGCCGATGCGATCGTGTCGAGCCGACCGCATGGCAGGGAACGGGGCTGGCGGGGGTATGCGAAGCGTCAAGAATTAGAAAGAGTCGAAACATAAAGCTCGCGACCGGTAGCGCAGGCAGGCTCTAGCAGGGGGCCTCTTCCAATGCCTACCCTAGCACAGATTCTATTCATGTGTGCTGCGGGGGCCTTCCACTTCGTGGAACTGTCACCGCAAACCGCGCGAAATCCCCCGGGGTGGCCTCCCGGGGGGGGGCAGCGGACATTTCAACCTGGACCCTGGTGTCTGGAACTCCCCCCCCTTCCCGCTGAAGCCCCAGCCCTCCTCCTCGATGTGAGCGGTAGTGCAAGTCCGGGATGGCTCGTACTCGTGGTGCGTCGCCTGGTGCTGACCATCTGGGCCGTGCCCTCCACGACGGAAGTTTCTTGCACGCTTTTCTCAACTTCTCCACCGTGCGCAGTGTGTCCTCGCGCGCGCTGTAATAGTCCCTCACCGCGTCGCTCTCGTCCAGGTTGAGCCCCGCTCCAGATGCGGCGGCTTGCGGTCTCCAGCTCGGTTGCATCCATCAGCGCCTTCCAAAGGCAGCCTACATAACTTAGTCGATTCGTCTTGCGCTTCGCCTGGGGCGAGGAGCCTAGCCTGGGCGCCTCTTTCCACTCCTGGCAACTCGAACTTGGATGCAACAGCCGTGTTTTTTTGCGTGCGTCGTAAACAACTTCTCACCCTCCAGGCATTCCATGATTCGTTAGCGCGTTTCCCGGTCAACAGCTTGATCAACTGCTTTGTGTATTGCTTCAGACATTTACTCAATCTGCATACCACTAGATTGCACTCCTCTGTGTAGTCAACTTCATCCTCCTTCGGCTGTCTCCTGGCCAACCAAAGCTCGTTCAACTTCTGACTGTGTGCCAGTGTGTCCTCGCGCTTGTTCAGCGTGCCCTGGAGTCTCCTTCGACTGCTCAGATGGTATTTCTTGAGCGATCTGCATGGTGCCTGCGTTGGGCAGGTCGAAATTCCCTTCGTACTCTCACTCCTCGAAGGTGTTGCGATGCTGCGCCGACGTCTCTCCCACTATTTCCACGCATATCCTCCGATCTGTGCCATGCAGCCAAACAACAGAACAACAGTCCACGCCTCCATGTTGTAGTGGGGCACCTGTGGCTTTTGATGATACCCACAGTGTGCCAAAACGACATGCAGATCGGAACGTGGTCCTTCGGCGTACAGCACCTGATGTGCTGGAGCTTTACCCCTCTTGTTCGGAGACACAAAGCACTCGTCTACGTTCTGTGCCACATGGCGTGGACAGGAACGATAATCTATTCCCTTCACCACTTTCGTGGGCATTCCATAACACGTAGCTCCTGCGTCAAAATACGTGTTGGCCAAAACCAAGTCGCGTGCTTGACGCGTTGATTTCAATACGCGAAATTTCGGTCCTTCAGCTGCCGCACCTATCGTGTCTGTCATTGGTGGACTCGGCGCACCGATGCCGCATTCTGAATGCAAATCCATCCCAATCAGTGGTAGACGCCGTGCTGGAAGACCGTTGAGAATATCCTGCAACCATGTCGTGAGCTCTGTCGAAACGGTTTTCTGCTCTGCCACCACGCCCTTCCCTTTGCCCCTTGGCGGGAATTACATAGGTCGAGAAGTGCGCGATGTCCTGCCGCCCCCGTTTGTCCATGAACGCTCTGCCTGCAACCGCTCTGTGCCCTCGACAACGCTCACGATGTTGGCTTCAGCAAAACGTCTTCTGTGAAACGCAACTGCCACTAAACACGAACGATTGCTCTGTCTGCCGAATCCTGAGCCCATGAAGGAGGAGGAGGAGGAGGAGGAGGCGGAGGAGGACGGAGGAGGGAGCGATGAGGTGTTCGCTGCTCGTCCCTGCAGCCCCTGCCGACGGGCCCCTCGTGGGGGAGGCCCAAGAGAGAAGACGCTGGCGGAGGTGGGCGGCGCGTGCCTGCGCAGCGGCCATCGCGCGAAGGGCCTGCGCCGCGAGCCACCCCCTCCTCGTCGTCGCCGTCGTTGCCGCCATCGCCGTCGCCGCCGCCGTCGTCGCCGTCGTCGTCGACGTCGTCGTCGTCGTCGTCACCGCCATCGCCGTCGCCATCGCCGTGGCGCCGCCGTCGACGTCGTCGTCGACATCGTCGTAATTGTGATCTTCGTCGTCGTCGTCGTGGTCGTTGTCGTGGTCACCGCCGCCGTCGCTGCTGCGGCCGCCGCAACCGTCGTCGTCGTCGTCGTCGTCGTCGTCGTCGTCGTCGTCGTCGTCGTCGTCGTCGTCGTCGTCGTCCTCGTCGTCCTCGTCATTGTTGTAATGATCTTCGTCGTCGTCTTCATTGTTGTCGTAATGATCTTCGCCGCAGTCGTCTTCTTGGCGTAGTGGTCTTCGTCGTCGGCGTCCCCCCCTCCTCCTCCTCCTCCTCCTCCTCCTCCTCCTCCTCTTCGTCCTCCCCTCCTCCTCCCCGTCACCGTCCCCGTCCCCTTCGTCGCCGTCGCCGTCGCCGTCGCCGTCGTCGGAGGAGGAGGAGAAGGACCAGCAGGAGGAGGGAGCCTCCGATGAGGTCCTAGGTGCTATAATGCCTCAGGGAGGCTTCGGGACGTGGGGCTCCACACGGGCTCCTGAGTGGGGGAGGGCTGTGCGGGCGAGGGGCAGAGGGAAGGCTAAGAGGGAGGAGTTGCCTCGCGATGGGGAAGGAGGCGGCGGAGGCCGAGGAGGAGGTAAAGAAAGGGAGGGCGAGGGATAAGGCGAGGAGAGGAGGAGCAGAGCGAGACAAGGCGCCACAGCCGTTCCGGAGCCTGCCTGACGATGGCAGGTGGCCTCTTGAGGCGCGGCGAGCTCAACAGCAGCCCTCCCCGCAAACCGCTCCCGGACGCCTGCCACAGGTAGCAGTACGTGTCTTGTCGGCGAACGCGAGCGACGAAGTGCCTGCTGGAGGGGCACTGGGCCACATGCGCCAGTGGGAACTCCAGATTTCGTAATAAAAGGGAGGGGGTCTGGACCCTCCAAGACAAGCCATTTCAGACCTCCCCCGTGGGAGAACCCTCCAAAACATCGTCCCCAGGCCCCCCCCCGAAATGAGACCCCCCCCCTGTATTACGAAATCTGGAGAACCGAGTCGGGGGCCGAGGCTGGGTGTCTCACGGCAGAGGGTCTCGCGCCGTGGACGGCGCTGGAGTTGAGAGAGCGCGCAGGCTCGTAGGGCGACAGGGCCTGGGTGGGTGGGAGGAGGGCGAGGAGGGCGAGGAGGGAGGTGAGAGGAGGAGGGAGGTTCGAGTAACAGACTCATCGTTACTGCGAAGGTTCTTCTGTGAAGAGGTAGCCAGCTCCACGCCTTCGCAAGTGCAGCATGCGTCAAACCAAGAAGGCTGGAGACGAGGACGACGAGAGCGAGCAGGAGGTGGAGGAAATGAAAGCGGATCTGCGACGCATGAATCGGTTGAGCAACTTTCTTGCGTGGTCTTTGAGCAGTCCAGAACTGACACCGATCGTCGCGTCCACTTGGAGGCCCATGTAATCTGTATAGCACCCCGCAATCGCGGACAAGAGTGAGGGGGCGGGCGCGGGGTGGATCGCAAGTGAGTCGCAGGTGGGTCGCGGGGTGAGTCGCGGGATGGGTCGCGGGAAGGATGACGACAACCACAACAACAAACAAACAACAAACAGGTAGATGTGAGCCGCGGAATCCCACTCCAAGACCGTCTAGCCCCCTTCACTCTGACAATCGAGTGAGTGTGTCCCTCTGGTGTTTACTACGTTGGTCCTCTGTGTCGCTCACACCACTCTACTTATGTCCTATCTCTTCTGTGATATTGCACCTCCTCCTGCGAGAACCCTTCCTTTCGCAACCGTCGTAGGCACGCACCGTCGAAGACAATCCACCACTGCACGCTGCCATCAATCCCATGGCCTCTTCTCGCAAGGTTGCACATTCACTTGTCGCTCGAGGTGTCTGGAGCAGAAAAGGACCACAGAAGAGTCCCACAACGGGAACGGGAAGCCCTAGATCGCCCGGTCTGGCAACCATGCGCCTGAGACCTCATCACAAACTGCTCAGGAATCGTGCTCTCGCCTCACTGCTAGATACAAATTTGGTCCGACGGCCACGATCCCTGGTGCAAAAACGCACTAAAGTGCGCATTGCCGTGTCTCGACCTCCAAGCCCTCTACTCGCCTCGTCACCTTGGCTGCTATCCATGTGCTTTGCTGGGATAATTCGGTTTTGGCGGTCCATTGTCGACAAACAAGCCGGCATAGCCACTCGAGCGACCGTGGGCACATCGGGAAAGAGGGCGGAAATGAAGAAGATGATGAGAAGGAATGGGCATTGGATGGGGAGGTGAAGATAAGGAGGAAAGGAAACAACGAGAAGTTGCCCGACTTGCCTCGCTTTCTCGATCTTACTCTTACATCATGCCAGCGGCACTGCTGCTGCGCAATATCGTTGGTAAGCCGATCTCGTCCAGTCCATTCCATCCCGCTCCAGAAGACGATATCCGTACCCAAGCTTCCTGGTACATGCAACTGCACGGCCATGCCTCGCTGCATGTGAACTGTGCACTGCACGCACCGATGCCCCCAATGGGCATGCTTGTTCGAACACGTACGCGCATGCCAAAGCATTGCAACAGTGATGCGCTGGCCAGAGTGGCGCGCGCGCGTGCTGCCTGGACGTCTCTGCAGTCATGCACGCACGCATGCACGCATTGGCGGATATGTGTGCTCGCATGCGCCCGCGCACATACATGTAAAGACATACACACATGACTCGCTTGAGACCCTGACGATGCGTGGGCCGACATGTGGGTACCTGAAGCAGCCTGCACGGATGGCGGGCGATTCCTTTTCGAACGTGCCTCTCGCCTCCTTTAAAAATGGAAGCCTCGCTTGAGGCACACTTTGGCATTTTGTGAAGTTTGGCCTAGACGGATGAGATGGGCAACGCATTTCCCCAACGGGCTTCGAGCCTGAATGGCAAGCACATGTGGCGCTCGTCTATGCCAAGTGGCCATCCCCGTGATGACAAGGTGTCCTTGCAAGGACTTCTGATGAAGGGACTTGGAACGGGATGATGATTGCATTCCGCCCCAATGGTCTTCCCACTCCTCACCGCCGAACCCAAGGAGGAGGGAGAAAAAGAGGAGCAGGAGGACGGACTGCCCGGCAAGGGCCGAGCGCGGTAGAACTAATCTGGGATAAACAAAAGGAGAGGAGGATGGGGATGAAAAGGGCGGCACGGACGAGAAGGAGACACGAAAAAGGGAAACGAGGGTGAGAACGGGCATGCACGAGGAGGAGGAGGAGGAGGAGGAGGAGGAGGAGGAGGAGGAGGAGGAGGGGAACGAGGAGGAAGAGGAGGAGGAGGATGATGATGAGGAGGAGGAGGAGGAGTAGGAGGGGGAGGATGAGGAGAAGAGGATAATTTCGATGGGTAGGACGGCTGATGCTGATGATGAGGTGAGAAAAACAAAGAGGAGAGATACGTTATATTGGCCCACCGAGGGGGCGAAGTCGTGTCTCTGGACACGCCGCGGCCCTTGTTACCAAGCCCGTGCACGACTCTAAACCGCCTTGCTTTGGAGGGCTCGAGGGACTTGATGGGATTCCCAGAGGGCCACAACTTGACCAAATAATTCGGTGGCTGTCAGTTCTGAATACTACGCAACGCCGCCTTACCACTGTCGGTGCCCAAGCCACCTGGACAGAGGACGAGGAGTTGGTAGAGCTTGCCATTTCCTGTCGCAGTGCAGCTCCCCAATCGAGCACACCTCGAGCACCACATCTGTTCATTCATCACATGCAGCGAATGAGACGGGTGACCACCTCACCCCCGACATTTAAGAAGGGATCGGCGGCAGGTGGAACGGGGAAGGGCACGTTATACTCAGAAACGAACGATCTTCCTCTACACGGACTGCTTTGCATCCAGCTTTCGACCGAATATCGAGCGGGCCCTAGTTTACAATGGAAATAGAACCAGCGTTTCTTGTCCCTCGGATGCTGCAATATGCAATGGCCCGTCACGCGCTCGAGCCATCGCCGAACCGCGGCTATCTTCGCGGGCCTTCTGGATGGGACAGGTCGCTAGTGCTTGACCCTAGGCATCGGATTCGTTTCAATCGCAATAGCCGTTAGACGCTTATGGACCGGCTGTAGGAGGGCATCATTAAACTTCAGGGCTATATAACGTTTAAAGCTTTTGCAAGGCTTCTCTGGGCCAGGGCATCAGCTCTTATATTTCCAAAGGGTGCCAATGCTGGGAGGCTACACGGAGACTCACTGCGTCTAGGTGGGAGTTGCATTTCTTCACGCTGACGTTGGAATCATATCGGGCCTCTGGAGGATTGCCTGCTTGACCCGCAGACACCATTGTTGATGTGGGCCTCGAGGATCGAACAAGTGCCTAGATACCCACCCAGGATATACCAGGGCATTGTCCGTCCAGATCTTCAGAAGCCCTTGGGAAAAGAGGATGCAATGGTACAGCGCAGCAAGCACCGAAGACGGGGCGGTCTGGGCGCCATCGATCGAGCCGAATAGTCCTGGAAACCAAGAGCAGGAGTGGTGCGAGGAACAAGGGTGCACCGTGCACCGAGAAGTCCTCCTCCCGCACGCCGCGCCGGAGAGCCCAGGGGCGCGGATGGACCTCGTCGTCCACGCCCCGCGCCTCGCTGAACCGCTCATGGTCGGCCTGGCTCAAGACGCGCTCGCACTCGGGGCTGCGCGGCGGGGCGGCGCGGCAGCGGCGGCTGCGGCGCGGCGAAAGCGGGCCCGCTACCCCAGGGTGGCTGTGGTGCCATTCGCGGTGGAGGACCACGGCCGCCTGGGGGAGGAGGCGCTGGCCTTGACGAGGCTGCTAGCGCCTGCCGAAGACATGGCTCGCTCCGCGGCCATCCGGCGACTGCACCAGTCGCTCGGGTGCGTCCTCCAGCGGAACGCCGCCGACGCGGTGCTGGGCCGCCAGCGCCAGGCGCGGAACCGCAACAGGGGGCTAGACTGCCGCGCGCCGCGCGCTAGGCAGCCGAGGGGCAACGCTGACTGCTTGACTGCGAGCGCCGCGCCGCTGCTACGCCCGGCCAGCGACTGGGCCGCGGGCACTGCGACGCTGCCGGGGCGGGGGCTGCCGGCGGCGCTGGCGGCCAGCGGAACACTGGGGCACAGGGCGCGAGCCGCTGGGCGGACCCTGGGCGCGGAACTGGCGGCGCGGGAGCTGCTGCTGCTGCTGCTGCTGCTGCTGCTGCTGCTGCTGCTGCTGCTGCTGCTGCTGCTGCTGCTGCTGCGGCGAAGCCGGCTGCTGCGGGGGGCGCGGGCTGCGGCGCGCGCAGGGCACTGGCCACTGCCCAGAGCGCGGGCGGCGGGGCGACTGGCTGGCGGCGCGGCGCGGGCCAGCCGGGCATGGGGAGCAGGGCTACCTCGTCCTCGCGGGACCCGCCGAGTTCCTGTGTAACGGAGTTTAGAGGCCCCGGCCGGCAGACCCCTCCCCCGTGGGAGTGGCCGCTGTCTCAGACAGCCGGCCACCCCCGGGGGAGCCGATCCTGGCTACGGAGGAGTCTGCCGGCTCCCGCCCACAGAGCACCGGCCGCGCGGGGAAGACTCGCGGCCGCCTGGAGGAGGATGAGGGGGTAGGAGGAGGAGGAGGAGGAAGAGGAGGAGGATGAGGGGGTAGGAGGAGGAGGAGGAGGAGGAGGAGGAGGAGGAGGAGGAGGAGGAGGAGGAGGAAGGAGGCGGAGGAGGGAGGCGGAGGAGAGACGAGGAGGCACGATGAAGGAGGATGTGGAGGGCGGAAGGCGCCCAGGAGAGGCGTGCGGGCACCCGTGCCTGTAGCCCCTCTCGGCGATGGCCCGTGCCTCCGCTTGGTGGGACTCCAGCCACTGGACCTCGTGGCGGGTGTGCGCGAGCAGAGGCGCGGGCAGAGGAAGACGCCAGAGTTCGGGTGGCCCCTGGGCCCGCCGCTCCCAGAGAATGCTCACGACGATCGAGGGCAGAAGATCTTGCACGGTTCACGCTCTCTCTTTGGTTTCCGGAGGTCTGTGTAGGCCACCCAGGACTTGGATCTCAAGTGGCACCGAAACGTACCAGCTGCCGCTTCTCCGAGATCTCCCCTTCTCTACTCCTCCCACCTTCCTCCCCCCCATGCTGCTTCTCGCTGCAGTTACATGCTCGTCAGGAATACCACTATCCCTTCTCCCCCTGACAGCGGCCAAGGTTTGGCCTCCCCTTCGCGCGTTGCTTTGCACAATCGGGGCGTCTTTGCATGTCTCTGGGGGGGGGCGCCCGCCACCGCTCATGGGTACTCTGCGCCGCGGCTCGCCGCGGCATTCCGCCCTTCGCGCGCCTCGCAGGGGCATGTCGTTGGAGCCGCCGCTGGGGGGGGGCCCTTCTGTTTTGCCATGGCGGTAATGCCTCAGAACATCATCTTGCTCCTCGGTCGTCGTCGTCGTCGTCGTCGTCGTCGTCGTCGTCGTCGTCGTCGTCGTCGTCGTCGTCGTCGTCGTCGTCGTAGTTGTCGTCGTCGTCGTCGTCGTCGTCGTCGTCTTCCTCCTCCTCTTCCTCCTCCTCCTCCTCCTCCTCCTCCTCCTCCTTCTTTTCCTCCTCATCACGTCTTTTGCTCCGAGCGTGCGGCATTGTCTGCTTTATCCTGACTTTCCGCACCCGGGACGGCCTCGACCGCTCCAGACTCGACGCTCCCGCCCCAACGCCTGCTGGTCTCCTGCCCTTCCGCAGAAGAGACCCGCACACCACAATCGAACCTGGCCAGTGTCAGCCTTCCTGGTGTTGCCAGAGGTGGTCCTGCCCGTGCTGTCCCAAACTCGTCGCACCATTATGGGGACCCTAGGGAGCCCCTGGGATTCGTGAGATGCGCTCTGGAGGCCGTCCGGGCACCCAAGGAATCCTCGGGGCACCCTGGGCCACGGGCACTGCTGCCAGCTGCAGGGTGGCGCACGTGTAGTATACACCCTCTCCCTGGTCTGGGCCATGAGGGTCTGTGCGTATCCCACTCCAGGGCGCAGGATGGCCCTGGTCGGGCATGGTTGTGCCCCGCGCCTCGCACTTGCAAGCTTGCCGGCGAAGGATCGCAACTTCAGTAACGTGGAGTCGGTGAAATGCCCGGCGTGGTGTGCTTTTCAGAGAACGTGGGCCCGCAGAGGTCTGGACCTCCTCCCCAGAGCCGGGCGTTCGCCCCGATCTGATTCTGACGGCCTCGCGGCCCGAGGTGGAGCGGAGGAACAAAGGAAGAGGAGGGGAAATGTGGAGAAGGAAAAGGAGAAAGAAGTGGAGGGGGAGGAAGAGGAGGGACTATAAGTGCAGGGGTTGGAGGGCGGTAAGAAGAAAACATGAGACATGTCGGACTTTGTAAAACCATATCACCGCTAGCGCCCCCCGCCAACCAGCAACCGGGCATCCTATTCGAGTCGGGATTGTGCGGGCCATCGAACCGCTCTGGTTGAGCGAAGGAAGCGAGAAAAAGGATAGCCAGAGCTGTCCACCCCCGCGCACCACCCCAATCTGCACAATATTCAGCATGCCGAGCTGCCACCTGGGGCGCGCGAGCGCGGCGCGGGGGTGGCGGAGTGCGTAATCACCGACTGTATTCAGCGGGCACGCTCGTGCTCTCAAGAGAAGCACGCAACAGCTCGTCTGACTGGGTGTGAGGCATGCTGCCGTGCGCCGCGTCTGTGTGTACGTGGGGGCCGTGCGTTGTGGTCGAGGCAACCGAATGACGAGCGACGCTCGACGTGTGGATGACGCGCGGCCTGTAAGCTTCGTGAGGTGAGGATGTGTCTTCTCCACCAGCGTCGCCGCACATGGACGCGAGGTGGCCGCGGCTCGTGGCCGCGCGGCTCACGCGGCTCGGGCCCGCGGCGGTGCTGTCCGAGGCGGCTCCTCCGCAACCTCGGAGAGCGGGATGTCCTCCTCGTTGTCCTTATCCTCGTTGGCGTCGGTGGCCTTGTGTCGTCGCTCTCCTCGCTGGCATCGGCGGTCTTGTCCGACTTCGCTCTGGCTGCTGCCGCCTGCTTCGCGCCCCGCGACCGCTTGCTCTTGAGGCTACCGCGGTGCGTCTTCTTGGGGGCCCTTGCGGGCTCTGGGTGAATTGCCGTGAGGTTTGCAGGGCAGCCGGAAGCACAGGGTGTTCAGGGAATGGAGGGTGGCACCACTGCAGAGGGTGAGGGAAGTGTGAACGTGCGCCCACATCGCACTCTGCGCGTCTCCCGTGGATCGCAAGCTGGGATCGCTCCTGGCTCCGCTGCTAACTATAATTGCAGGGGTTGGATGGCGGTAAGGAGAAAGCATGAACAAACAGACCGAACCTTTTGCCATATCAGATGCGTTCGCATCGGCGGTTCCGGCCAACTGGTAACGGGACATCGTATCCGAATGAAGGAAAAGAAAGAGGAGGAAGAGTAGGATGAGGAGGACGAGGAGAAGGAGGAGGAGAAGGAGAAGGAGGAGAAGGAGGAGCAGGAGAACAAGGGGGAGGAGCAGGAGAAGGAGGAGGAGGAGGAGGAGGAGGAGGAGGACAGTGAGTCCAGCGTGAGGGCCCCCAGAGATCGAAAGTCGTCAAGCACCCAGAAGTGCTTCTGCCTCACGGCGGGAGGTCTGGGTGCACAGGTGCCTCCCGCGTGGCAGCATCTGCGCCAATGGCGGCACGCCAGGGCGCGCACCTACCGAGACAACTGCCTGACTCGCTGGGCGCCGACGGCTGCGCACCTCGCCAAAGACGGCTCGTTAGAAGAAGATCAGCGAAAGCCCGGGGGGAAGCGGGGAGGGTGTGGGCCTTTTCAGGAGGCGCGGAAGGCCAGCCGAGGAGTTCTCGGAGCCTCCCCCGGAGGCGCAGGGCCCTCTTTTTGTCCCAGAGGCGCGGGGGGTTCTGAGGTGTCCCGCCGCCTTCTGAGAATCGGAGACTTGGGCGTGCGTGCGCTAACATGGAGTAGGGATCGATGGATCTGGAGTGGGCGCAAGATCCGCAGATCTGGGCAAGCTCCACGATCGGAAGGGCGGCGCCGGAGGCACCGCCTTCGGGGGGGAGGCGTCGCCGATCCAAGGAATCCGCCTGGACCTTCGAAAGTGCACGTTTATGCAATGCTCTGTTCGACGATCGTGGCCTCTCCCTGATCCTCGATCCCCGAGCCTCGACCCTCCCTGCCCCTCCTCGAGCCTCGATCTTCGAGCCTCGAGCCTCGATCCTCGATCTCCGATTCCCGATCCTCGAGCCACGATCCCCGATGCCGGAGCCTCGATCCACGATTCCCGATCCTCGCGCCTCGATCCTCGACACTCGTGGCTCCCGGCCGCCTCCTCAATCCCCGATGCCCGACCTCCGAGCCTCGATCCCCGATCCTCGGCCCTCGGCCCCCGATCCTCAATCCCGATTCTCTATCCTCAGGCCTCGATCCTCGACCTTCCTGGACCCCTCCCTCGAGAATCGAGCTTCGACCTGAGGAGTGTGCAAGGGTCGAAGCGGAGGAGGGAGGGCGAGGAGGAGGAGGAGGAGGAGGAGGAGGGGGAGGAGGAGGAGGAGGAGGAGGAGGAGGAGGAGGAGGAGGAAGAGGAGGAGGCTAAGGAGGAGCGAGGAAGTAGTGAGGGGTGCAGCGAAATGTGTTCGGCCATTTCTGGGCGCCCCGAGCCTCGATCCCCTCGGCACCACCCCCGAGGGGGCGCGCGCCGCGCGCATGCCGTCAGCGTGTGCGTGCGCGCGCATGCGGGCCTTCGCGACGAGGTCGGAGAGCCCCGAGCTCACAGGCACGAAGTGCTCCCAAGGCGTAAGCCTCGGCGGGAGTCGCCTCGCCGCCGCCGCTGCCGTCGCCGTCTTCGTCGTCGTCCTCCTCATCCTCCGCGTCCTCCTCATCGTCGTTGTCGTCGCCGCTGTTCGGGTCGGGCGAAAGGGGGGGATACCAAAGGGGGGGTTTGAGAATCAGCTCACGTAGCTGATTTTCCAGGCGCCTCCTGGCGCCGGAGGCGGCTATATATCGAGGAATGGGCCCCTCGGCGAGGCCGAAACCAGCTGCATGCAGCAAATTTCGTATACACCCCCCCCCCCTTCCCAATCCCCCCCCTTCGCCCGGCCCGAGCTGTCGTCGTCGTCCTCCTTCTCGTCGTCGTCGTCAGCGTCCTCCTGCTGTGGTTCGGGCTCCGCCCCATCTCCATGCGCGAGGCGACCAATGGGGGCCGGGCGCGCGAGGGGCGCCGGGGCGAAGGCGGGAGGGCACCAGGGTACTGGGGCCCGCGGGGGAGGAGCTCCTCGGGCCCCTCCTCCTCCTCGTCCTCGCCCTGTTCCATCCTGCGACTCCTCCTCCCCCTCCTCCTCCTCCCTCCTCCTCCTCCTCCTCCTCCTCCTCCTCCTCCCTCCTCCTCCTCCTCCTCCTCCTCCTCCTCCTCCTCCTCTTCCTCCTCCTCCTCCCTCCTCCTCCTTCTGACCCCTCGTCCTCGTCCTTCTCCTCCTCCTCCTCCTCCTCCTCCTCCTCCTCCTCCTTCTCCTCCTCCTCCTCCCCGTCCTGCTCCTCCACGTCCTCCTGCTCCCTCAGAAGGGGGCGAGGAAAGGAACAGATGAGGATGAGGATGACTGACAGGAGGATGGTTGAGAGCGAGGAGGATCCTGAGAACGAAGCGGAGGGATGACGAGAGGGACGACGAGATGAACGGGAGGAGGGCGATGAGGAAGAATACGAGGTGGCAGCGGAGAATGAGGGGCCGAGGAGGGGGCAGATGAGGACGAGAAGGCGGCCCATGGGCGAGCAGGAGGAGCACGCAGAAGCTGGACCGTCGAGGGGGCGGCCACTCGTAGATGAGCTCCCGCGACGAGTCCTCCGCTGCGCCCGGAGCGAGGCGATGGGGGCCGACGGGCCGTCCGTCCCCTCCTCCAGCCAAATGAGGCCCGTCCTGACCTAATCAAACCTCGACCTCGACCCCGACCCTGACCCCGACCTCGACCCCGACCCCGACCCCGACCTCGACCTCGACCTCGACCTCGACCTCGACCTCCTCCTCCTCCTCCTCCTCCTCCTCCTCCTCATGCTCTTAGCTGCCATCTGGGCTTAAGAGATTGTCAGGGCAGCCCAGGAAGCGACCATGCCATTACTCAGATCGTGTTGATACGAGGAAGGGCGACGGCCCGCCCGCATGATGGCAACACTGATGGCTTCTCTCGCGGTTCTTCTCTTCAACCCACTCTCGGCCAAGGCAGATCGGTAGGCGGATATAGTTCAGGAGATTTCCAACTTCGACATGCTCATCCTGCCAGGAACGGGGAGACGACGCCGAGACGAGGCGGTCACACAACATAAGAAGGACGGCGACACCAGATACTATGACGCGGGATGGCAACCAGGCGAACTCACCAACAAGAGCACGGGGATCATCATCGCGATGCAGGGCAGGCTGCGCGGCGCGGAGATCGTGGACATCACCGAGCCGCTACCGCCACTACGAGGACGCGGGCTGGCCCTCACGATCCAACACCACCACCAGCTCATTCTGGCGATCGGTTACTACTTCCCACCGCAACCCACCAAGGGCAAGCAGGCGCGCAAGACGTACTACGCCACGGTGGGCAGGCGATATCAATGGCTGGACGAGACGGTCACCAACCGCGCGCGCAACAGCCTCGTGATCACGGCCGGGGACTTGGACGACGGGATCGGCATAACACAACGGGGACACCGACCATAATCACAGGCAGTAGGACCAGGACGCTCGATCGAGCGTCTACCAGAAGGAGCAGGGCAGCGAGCACGCATCTTCGCCAAGAAACACGCGCTGGTCATCACCAACACAACGGATACAGGGCAACCCACCTACTTTGGCGAGCACACGACAAGCTGCATCGACTACATCATGGTCCCGCAGGAGCTCGTCCCGACAATGACCTCACAAGAACCACTTCTACGCCTGGGCGCACGACTCCAACACATCCCGCGCAGAGCGAGACGCGACCACGCGCCAGCGCAGACCACATTCCGACTCCCAGTGCAGCGCCGACACCGACGACAGGAAGCACCACTTCGCTGAGACAAGGACCGACTGGCGCAAGGAGCACGACGAGAACTACACCGCAACGACTTCATCGGAGACCTGGAGGCACAACTGGAAGAATACAACCCAGAGGGCAAAGGAGTCGATCGACTGCTCCTGGAGCTGAATCAGATGATCATCCAGTCCGCGCAGCAATACCACGGCGCAACCCCACCGGCTACAACACCATACGCCGAACTACGACGACAACGCATGCAACTACTACAAGAACGCAGGGACGGCAAAGACCGGCTCCACGCACTAGCAGCTACCGCTACGAACCACGAGACCAGCGAGGATACCACTATCGAGGCTAACCGCCCTATTGACTCCGACTCGTCGTCACACCCCCAGGGCGCGGATGGCCTCGAAACGGATCGGAACGCTCCAGGGACGGTGAGTGACCAGGGACAGACCGAACGCAACAACCCGTACGCCGAAGATACTAGTCAGATGATCACACCGCTGGAACGACAGCTGCGCGAAATCGAATCTGCATTACGAGAGATCGCGACGCCGTGCAAGGGCATGCGCAAGACAGAGTACTAGCAGCGCAACGATAGCAGGGTCGAGGAATTGTTCGAGGCATGGGAACAGCGTGACCTGGCACGAGCAGGACAACTCTCGCGCCTCGTGGCGGGCGGCCGCTACCGGACCCAGGAAGCGCGACCACTGGCCGGCGACGACGGCACGACCAGCACGAGAAGACTGGCTCGAATTCTGGAAGCGGCCAGGAGGCGAAGGAGGCAAGGACGGCACCGAGCAGCACATCAACGCGATCGAGGACATACCGCACTACGCGGAAGAGAACGACGACTACTGCGAGGAGGACCTAGTCGAGACAGTCGAGCAGGACTACGACGACATCGCCAAGCGCCTCAAAAAGGCGAGACTGAGGAGGGCGGCACCACCGACAACAGCACCGACGGAACTATGGAGGATGCTATTCAACCCACCAGACGACGCAGAACCACCAACAGCACGACTAGGACTCGGAATGCCGAGACAGCGGGAGGAGGCACACAACTTCGACACACTCAGAAAGGCGGCGTTGGCGGCCATCATAATCAGCAACAAGACTCCAGCGAGATGGCATCATAGCACAGCGACGGCAGTCCGCAAGAACATGAAGAACGGCCCCGCGGGAAAAGGATCTACCATATCATGGACCCGATCGGCAAGGCCTACTACGCGGCGGGACTTCACAGACGGAACGCCACCGCCCACACGGACCAGGACTGCGGCTTCATCAGAGGACGTCGACGCGAAGGAGCCCTCCTGGCCATGGCGGTGACCGAGTACGGGCTTGACACGCAGGATACAACCATGCCTTCACGATGAAGGCCATGTCGAACGCGTTCGCGAGCTGCAACTGGATGACGATGGACGCAGCGAATAACAAGATCATGCCAGAGGACCTGTGGGACATAGGCGGACAACGGTACCGCAAAGCGACTTTCAGCATTCCGTGCAAGGACGACGAGAACGGGGTCTGCATCAAACCGCACTGCGGAAGGCTCATCGGGAACCCCTACATGGTGAAGAACTTCATGGCCAAATTCAGCTCGTGCACCAAGCGCTGGACCGGCGACTGCAACGCCGTGCTCGCCCACGACGAGAAGCTGTACGGCACCAACGAGCTTTTCCAGCACCCAGTCTTCGTGGGCCGCTGACGACTTGAGAAAGCTCATCCTGAGCAGCAAGGAGGTGGGCGCAGCCAACTTCGCCCTCCAAGCACGCGCAGTAGACACGACACTGAGCGACAGATCGAGGGAAATCGGGCTACGCCAGAACCAGAGCAAGCAGGATACCATCGTCCACTTCCAGGGCGCAGGGAAGACGAGAACTCACCAGACCGTAAAGAAGGACCAACACCACGAGATGCCAGGCACAGTGAAGGACGCGGCGAGGTACCTGGGACCACACGTGACGGCGACGCAAAGCTACCACCACGAGTTGCAGAAGAGAGTCCAGGCGATGAAGAAGAGCTACTACGAGTGCGGCGGTTTCTGGACGAAGAAGAGCATCCCCTACCGATGGAAGCGGGCAATATTGACCTGAGGGGTCATCAACACGGGACTGTCTTGCATCGAGTGCTTCGTGCCGACGCGCATCGAGTGCGCCACGCTGCAGAGCACTATAGGCGCGCTATTGCGCCGAGCCATGATGGGGCGAACGACGACTTACAGGCTAGATGGATCCATCCGCAGCATGACGACGCTTGAGATCTTTCGCTTCTGGCAAATATTGCCGCCAACGGAAGAAGCTCTGGTCCGCAGCTTTGGCTGGGCAGAAATCATCCTCCGTTTCCCAAGCAACCACCGTCAACTCATCGTCGCCATGTTCAGACGCCTCGGATTCGAAAATGCCGAGGCCGAACGGGGCCGCATTTCGTCTTATTCGATTCGGGAAGAGAACGCTGAGACCGAGAACGACGAGAGCCCCCTGACGGCGGACACCAACCCCTGGGCCCGACTCGTAGAGGACGTCCAGAAAGCTTGCCAGATCTCGGAGACCTTCCGAAACATCTTCGGGGACAACGTCACGATTGGACAAATGTTCACGCTTGAAACCAGGGAACAACTAAACCTACTAGACGCCAGAGACGTACGAGCAACAACACTCACCGTCTCAGTTCCTCCTCCCGGACAGGCCCAAAACGACGAGGAGTGAGAAGAAATGGCACTACGAGACCTCCAGCCCTGGAAATGCGAAATACGAGAAAACGGAGACGAGTGCGGTTCATTGTTCGCCAGCCAGAAAGCGATGCACAGCCACATCATCAGATCGCACCACAAACATAACCTCGCGGCCCTCCTTACTACGAACAACCAATGCATCAACTGCCTTCAGACGTTCACGAGTCGAGGAACCGTATGGAAACACCTGGCCAGGAGCATGTTGAGTGGAAGCTGCAACCCTGACAGAACACATAACCAATGCGAAACGACAACTCCTGGAACGACTTGCCCTCTCTGCAGCCATCTAGCTCTGGATCAGGGGACCTACTTTCAACACTTGAGGACGCACCTCCCGAGACAGGTACTCCGACCGCGCGACAGAGATGGCACTATTCGATCAGCGCCCGGAGTGGGCGCCAACCGCACCAGCGCCAAGAGGCCGACCGCGACCGGATCGCAGCCGGCAGCCGAGGAGGCCGCAAGCGGGAGGAGGCGCAGCGGGAGCGGCCGGAGGAGGGCAGCCAGCCAACGCGCAGGTGGTGGATCCCACAGCCAGGCTGGTCCTCATACTGGCGCGAGAACAAGCAGAACTCGCCTCCGCGGTGATCCAGAGGTGGGAGATCGACGCCAACGCCGAGGTGTCCAAGGTCGAGCTGACAGCAGGCAAGGACTACAACGACGCGGCCCAGGACCTGCGCAGAAGGGCAACCGGCGGGGAGAACGTGGACACCGCATCGCTGGGCAGCCCGCACGTGAAGATCTGGACGGAGGTGCTAATCTACCTGGGCCGCGTGCACGAGGCAGGAGCCGAGCGAGACCTACTCGAGAAGTACTACACGGATTGCGTATTGAATGGCAACGCGGAGATCGTAACATCGTCAGTGCCCGTGTTCCGCGTCAGGCGCAACAAGGGGAAGGAGGGCGGCAACGGGGCGCAGGAGAAGTGCAGGTTCCAGTTCCAGATGCATCGCACGCACCATGAGCTGGAGACTGTGGTAGTCAAGCAGCTCAAGAAAGAGATGGCGATCAGCAAGGTGGGAGCAGCGACGCGTGGGGCCATCGAGAGGGAGCTCGGGAGACTCATCAACGGGGCGTGAGCAATACGACAGATAATGGCCGACTGGACACCGATCAGCTTTGTGTGACACCAGCAGGTGCAGCTCCCAACGGTGACCGACTGGACACAGATCAGTTTTGTGCGACGCCAGCTGGTGCAGCATCAGATAGTGGCCGACGGGACACATATCAGTTTTGTGCGACCTCAGCGGGCGCCCTGCAGCAGGAGACCAGAACGCAAGGGCCAGGGAAGGGCCACAGTTAGGGTGAGGCCGAAGGCCATGAGAGCGACCGCGAGCTCCCCCCACCCCGAGGCAAGGGCCGAAGGGGGGAAGGGAAGGGGTGGAGAGGAGAACACTAGAGGGCACCCGTAAAGGCGGGTCCTACCCTGCCCGCGGACCCCTGCGTGGGGAGGTCGGTGCAGGGAGGGCCCGAACGCCCCGTGGCGCCAGCGTCCCCCTTTGCAGAAAGTGACCGCAGCTGGGCCGCACTACAGTTTCTGAAGGCTCACTGTACTAGTCGTAGTCCAGTAACCCCAGACAGGCCCAAGAGCTCGATCGATCGATCAATCCTCCTGCTCTTTCCTCCACCTCCCCGCGAGGCTATCCTAGCCTGACCTAGCCTCCTCCTCCTCCTCCTGCTCCTCCTCCTCCTCCTCCTTTTCCTTTTCCTTTTCCTCCTCCTCCTCCTCCTCCTCCTCCTCCTCCTCCTCCTCCTCTTGGTCTTCATCCACCTCCTCCCTCTGCGCAGTCCTCCCCGCTCACCTGGGTCGCGTGCCAGGCGCCCCCCCGCAGCGCGCAGCGCTGGCTCTCCGGGAGCCCCCCCTGCTCCTCCACGTCGTGGTCCCTCCTAATTCTCCTCCCCCTCCTCCTCCGCCACCCCTTCCTCCTCATCCTCCTCCTTTTCATCCTCTTCCTCCTTTTCCTCGTGCTCCTCCTTTTCCTCCTAATCTTCCTGCTCAGTTCCAGATCTCCCACGTCGCGTTTTATTCTTGTTCGCAGCACGGGCCCCGAACCGATGTTAAATCCCGGTTGTTTTTTCGACGCCCCTTGCGCCCGTCTCGGGGCCCACGGATACCGGAAACGGCCAAACACCCCCCGCAATTTTTCTCACGACTCGAGGAAGTCCTTTCATCCTGCACCCCTGTTGGTGAGGGGAGGGGGAGGGCGATGGATCGGGTTCTCCGAAGAGGGAAGCAAGGAAAAGAGGGGTCGGCGCATCGCTGGACGGGGGCTCGTGCGCTGACGAGGGCGGAGTGGGCCAAGGAACGCCCTGAGCGAAGAAGAGGGGCCAACACATCCGGGAGATCTCGGGGCATCGGCCATGATATGCGTACCATCGGGCCCCAATGAAGGCCCCGACGACGGCGCCGCCGAAATCCGGTGTACAGCGAAGCTCCACGCGCCGCCGCGCTGGTCCCGGGCATGCTGTGCTGCCCGGCGGAGGGGAAGAAGAGGAGAGAAACAAACAGACGACGACGACGACGACGACGACGACGACGACGACGACGACGACGACGACGACGACGACGACGACGACGACGACGACGACGACGACGACGACGACGACGACGACGACGACGACGAACGCGCAGGCGGGAGGCCGGGGCCGGCGGGGCGGGCTGGCAAGCGGAAGGGGGGCTGCGCGGAGACAGCAGGCAGGGGGCAGGAGGGAAGGGAGGGAGACCAGGAAGAGGAGGAGATGGGAAGCAGCCACAACTAGACAGGCCGGGCCAGTGGCGAGAGAGGAGAGCCACCCGCGACGAGGCTGCCGACCCCACGGTGGCGATGCCGACCAGGCGGCGCAGGCGTAGCGGTGGCGTGGGCGGCGGGCGTCGGGGGGGTTCGCTTGTAGTTGTCGGGAAGGGCCGTCGGGGTCGTCGGCAACGGCGCGGGGTGGCCGACCGAACCCAACGCGCGGCGGCCTGGTGGGGAAAACCCTCTGCGGGATCTTCACCGCCCCGCTGGGCAAGGGCTAAACGGCGTGCGTGAGAAGGGTGGGCGCCAGCGCGACGCAGACGGAATGGCGGGCCGGTGCCGTCCCCGCCCATCCAGACTGCGTCTAGAGGCGGCGCGACACCGCCAGCGAGTTCTCTCTGCGCAGGGAAACGGAAACTCGCCGGGCGTGCTAGTCAGCAATCCACAAACAATGCGGCGTCTCCCCCGCGGCGTCAGCCAGCCGCTTGGCTAGGACTCTGAAGGCCCTGCGTGCCTCGCGGTCGCACCTGCCACCGTGGGCTTCCACCGCCATGGGGAGGAAGGTGGGGCCCTGTGCCGCGTCAAACCGCGCGGTGTCCTAATGCTGCCTCTTGAACTTTTCGTGCCGCTCCTACGCCGCGCTCGACGAAGCGGCCGAGGCGGCGAGGGGATCGGCGCGCAACCCGGACGTGGCGGCAAAGTCCCAGGCAGCCGCCGTGCCGGTGTGCCACAGTGGCAGGTGGACGTCGGCAGGACGGCGGCTGGTGTCGTCCACCTGGCATCTGCCCTGCTCGCCACCCCTGGGGTGGCCTCCCTGGCGGGGCGCGGGGGGCAGCAGCCCCAGGCGCTCCCCCCCCTGGATCAGGAATCTGAGACCCTCTCTGCAGCAGGAAAAGCACCAGATGTCGGTCCCAGTGTGCTCTCCACGTTGTCGCCTCCTTGCTTGCCTGCTTCGGTCTGTGGCGGAGCCAGCAGAATTTTGCTAGGAACTGCAGAGATATGATTGGTGATGCTCCGTGCCTGGTGTTCCTCAGAGGAGCCGCAGCCTGGGTACTCCTAGATAGAAGTTGCGCGCTCACTTTCGCCCTCTCCTGCAAGAGCGCCTCGTGCGCGACTGCTATGCCGAGTCCCCTGATAGGGAGCTCTGCCGTCAAATCCACTGATAGGGAGCTCTGGCATGGCACGCCGCGTTCCCTGAAACCATCCATGGCCGACAATGCTCCCTGACTCCCTGAAAGGGACCGCGCCTGAATGCTCCCTTCTAGGAGCGGCGCCGCCAACTCCCCTGACAGAAGCTCTGGCACGCGAGCTCCCCTGATAGGGAACTCTAAGAGGAGGAGAAGGAGGAGGAGGAGGAGGAGGAGTAGGAAGAGGAGGAGGAGGAGGAGAAGGAAGAGGAGGAGGAGGGGGGAGGCGAGGAGGAGGAGGATGAGGAGGAGGAGGAGGAGGAGGAGCAGGAGCCTCTGGCAGATAATGCTCCCCGAAAGGACCCGCGCCCGGGACTCCCCAGGGAGAGCTGCGCCCGAGCCCTCGCCGAGACGAGCGGCGCCCCCGGGGCTCCAAACAGAAGCTGCGCCGAGACGCTCCCTGACGGGGGAGCCGTGGGCTCCCCGGCAGGACCTGCGCCGCACATGCTCCCTTCAGGGGGACGTAAGACATGGGTACAGGGGACTCGGAACTCCCCGACGAGGTCGTCAAAAAAATGACGAGGCCGAGCCTGCATTTTGACGAGGCCTCCCGCTGCAGACATCCCACGGAACTCCTCCTCGTCAAAATCCGAGGCGCGGTCGTCAAAAAACGATGGCGAACCCGAGTCCTGGCAAACCCGGGTCTTACGCTCCCCCGATCCCTGACAGGAGCGGCGCCTTCCGAGCACAGCCGCCGGCAACGTGTGCTCGTTGAGCCGCTGCCGCGGCTTTGCCCGCCCTCGCCGCCCTCTGCGGCTCTTTCGCCTGCGTCCTGTGCTGGCTGGGTGCCTCAGGGGCGAAGCCCAGAAGGCGCCAGCGCCAGCCAAGCAACGCTTTTTCCACTTGCCCCTTGCTGGCGTAAGGGCGCTGGCCATTCCTAATGCAATGGGCCAAAGTGCCGTGATGATTTTCCTCCCCCCTTCGGTTTTCGGGTCACAACTTGGGCCTCCGGCGGCCATTCGGGATGGTGACGACACGGGCATCCACGGAAAGCTCTTGCAGCAGCGCAGCCGCTGGAAAGCATCCCGAGGCAAGAACACTTCCAAAAGCTAACGAAAGCTCCCCTCCCCCCCCCGCCCCCACCCTTCGACGACGAAGACTGCGTCAATCCCCGCGTGGACGCCCCCGAGGGAGGTTGGCGGCGCGCGCGAGGGGTAGCACGAGGGGGGCGGCCTTCCAAGAAGGCATGGGGGCTCCAGAGAAACCAGGAGCCTTCTTAAGTAGAAGACCTCCTGGCTTCTAACAGGCCTTCGTAGGCACCGTCAGGCCCTTCTGAGAAGGCCCCTGCCTTCTAAGAACCGCGCCGCCTTCTCAGACGGCCACCCCCCCTCGCGCCACCCCCCTTTCCGCGCGCCGCCAAGGAGGGGTGGGGGAGGTGCGCCCAGAGGGCGCCCGACGCCGGGGCCAGGCTCCTCCTGGAGCAGCAGCACGGAGCCCGAGGCGAGCAGCTCCGTCAGCCGCCACGCGGAGACCACCGCGGCGACGTTGACGAGGTATCGGTACCTGGATCGCGGGGGGGAGCGAGGGCGAGGAGGAGCCGGAGGAGGGGGGTGAAGGACGAGGAGGTCGAGGAGGAAGGAGGGGGGGTGGGGGAGGAGGATGAGGAGTGGATCAGAAGACTGGATCAAAGAAGGCGGGATCAGAACAGACGGCGCGAGCAGCGCCTCAGCATTACTGGTCGATGGTAAAAACTGTCGTTGATTGCGCTCGGGCGGTGCATCGCGAGACGCATCGGCGATGTTGGTTGCGTGATCTGCAGAAGGCTGCGGAGGCGTCTCCCCTCTTGCCAGCGGTGGTCGAAGTGTGTGTGTGTGTGTGCGAATCTCGTGTGTTACGAAGGTGGAGCCACGTTGTCGTCCCAAAGGCAGCTGCGGGCTCGTCGAGCTCGGTGGCATCGCAATGGTTTTGACCCCCCAACTCTGTCACCAGAACCGGATGCCCAGACTGCCGGTATGAAAACCACTTGCACAGGCGATTGCTGAAGCACGTGCAGCAGGTCCGTGCGTGTAGGGAAGCATGGTCCCCCCGCCCTGGCCATGGGAAGGTCGACGAAGCGAGCGCCGCGCGACGGGAAGAGCGCCGCAGGAATGGATTTCATGGGTCTCCAGGATGATGTTGCTGCTGCCCCCCCTCCCTCCTGAGACTCGGGCCTCCTATCTGCGTGCGGGGCCAAAATATGTGGCTCATTTTGGAGAGGGGCGGATGGGCAGGGACGCGTCCATGTGCTCGGGGTGGATTTCCAGAGCGAGGAGAGGGCCATGTAAAACAATGGCGAACCTGAGTGGGGACCTGAATTCGTCGACCTCGTCCGCCGTGGGAAAGTGTTCGCTGTGCTGGCGAGACCGCCGTGGGGCAAATGGAGATCTCCAGCTAGGAAAGGGGGACTTCCGCGAAAAGGCTAAGGAACATTGAAACCCATCGGGGAAACACATCCTAACCCCTAAACAATGGAACTGCTTTTCCAGGACAGCGTTATTTGTGCAAGGTCGATCGAATTCTCTGCGAATGTTGGCTCGCGGACGTGCCTTCAGTTATGACCACGACCGTCCGCAGGATGGTCAAGGTGCTCGAGTTTGATTCCTATCCTTGTAGGGATACTCCAGAGTTCGGGTACTCCACTTTCACCATCTTCTTCTTCTTCTATGACCCATCCTGCCCAGCAATGTCATGATCGTCGTGACCCCTTGTGCTGGGCGCTTCCCGGAACTAGGCGCCTCCTGGTGGCTGGCAGCGTGGAGATTCACGCGGTGGAGGCGTGCACTCTGTGAGAGACAAGAAGATATGTCTGGTCAATCCTGGCCGCGAGGTGCCCGCCGATTGGACGCTCAGTGAGGGAGCACCCCTCCCGATCTCGGTGCCGGTACGCGAGGAGGTACCCGAGCATCCCTGTGGGGAGGTGTGGCCCCAGGTGTCGAGCAACGGGGGGCCCGAGGGGGAACCCCGAGCCATATTCGAAAGCACCGCGACAACATCAATGACCGATGGACTGCTCCGCTTCACTGGGATCGCCGATGAGGACCCAGCGGAGCTCGACCCCGATGCCGAGCAGTGAATTTCCCCCTTCTGGCCCCTGCATGTAGGGGTGTGGACGGTGCGCGCTTGGGGCCGCCGTCGTTGGCTGGTAGATTCTTTTCGCCGCGGCTTGACTTGGCTCGTTAGGGTCTGGACTTCGGGGGTGGAGGGTGTCCCGTGTGTTGGCGTCGCCCGTCGGTAGTGCCGTCCTTCCCTTCCCTCTCCTCTCTGTGCATGAGCTGCATTCTTCCTTGCCCGGACTTAGAAGTATATGAAATCCCCGAACAATGCTTGCACTTAGGGGTTTGTTCGCGTGTTCTACGGATGGCGCAACTCGGAAGCCTTCGGAGGCCGTTCACAAGGCCCATTGGGCGCTCTCGCGGTGTGATAGACCCGATCTGGTAGACGGTCGTACCAATGTGTGAGCCACTTGTGCGCCCACGATGCCATTTTGTGAACCACGAGGGCGCCCATGGGGCCCCTGGAACGGCCTGTGTACCCGCGGCCGCGGTCCCCGGCCCGCCTGCGGCCTTCCCCGATGTATACATATATACACATATATATACATATCTATATATAATCATATATGTATGTATGTATGTATGCATGCATGCATGCATGCATGCATGCATGTATGCTTGTATGTTTGTATGTCTGTCTGTCTGTCTGTCTGTCTGTCTGTCTGTCTGTCTGTCTGTCTGTCTGTCTGTCTGTCTGTCTGTCTGTCTGTCTGTCTGTCTGTCTGTCTGTATGTGTATTTATACGTATACTAGAACCATCGCGCGCTTCGCGCGCGCTCAAGTTCTAGCTAGGCTTGATGGGCGAACGCATGGAATCTCATCCTTGTCGTTTCTTGCATCCAGGGACTCTCTTGGAGGCCCTGCGCAAGCCTCGGAATCGTATAGAAGGGAAACGGCGGAAACGCAAAAATCAGTTGCCGTTAGGTCTTCAACGATTTGGGGCCCTCGAAGGCTTCCTGGGTTCTTCTGGGGCCTTCATTGTGGTCTGTTGTGCAAGAATAGACAAGGGGGCGATCTTGGAAGAAAACGAAATGGTGGGAATTCTTTTTTTTCAAGTTGTTGTGTCTGGGCTGTGGGTTAGACGTTTTATGGATGTAGGCCACGGTCTGTTGGGATGCCTCTCGGGGTCTTCGTGCAAAGATAAGCAGGGGGTGAGTTTGAAAAAAAAGGAATTCTAAAATTCCACTGCTTCAGCTCATGGGATCATGGGATCTCGATTTCTACGGTGGTTCAGGGGGCAGCCAAAAGGACGCCAAGACGATCCAAGAGAGTGCCAAGACAGCGTCAGAGAGTTCAACAATATTCCCGAAACATCATTGCATGTGACTCCGACGTCTTGATGGGGCTCGAGGAAGAGGCTAGGGAGTAGGAGTCCCAACTTGAAAACAAAGGGAATATCTGGAGTTCCCTGTTTTTCAAGTTCCTCGGCCTTGGAGTGTTGGAAGCGGGAAAACGTGTGAAGGCGAAAAACATAAACAAAAACCATTGGAAATCTACGATTTCACCCTCTTCGGGCTCTCTCGGGACGGCTCTCGAAGCTCTCTTGGGTTGTTTTTGGGGCCTCGTCGAGGCTTTTGGGGGAGCCTCTCAAGGGTCTGGGGTGTGTTGGAGGCCTCTGGGGGGTCCTGGAGTCCTCTCGGAGGTCTCTGGCGGCCTCCTGCTCCTGCTCTTGGGCTCATCTTGGGCCTGTTCAGGGGTGGTCTGGAGCTGTCCTGGGCGCCTGTTTGGCAGTCTTGGGGCCGTCTTGGCCCGTCTTGGAGCCTTGGGAGCCTCTTCGGCCGTGTGGGAGCGTTGGAAGCATGAAATGGTGAGAAGGCCAAAAACCATACAACAACAAATTAGCATTGACGATTTCAGGTTCTCTGGGCGCTCTCGGGAGGCCTCTCGGAGCTCTCTCGAGGTTCCTTGGAGGCCTCCTGGGAGCCTGGAGAGCCGCCCGAAAGCTATCCTGGGTTGCTTGGGACCGTCTTTGGGTATCTCTTTTACAATACAAACAGTAAAAACGAAGAAATCAAAAATGAAAATGAAAAAAAAGTAGTAGATACTCGAGATCCAATTGAAATTTTAGAGGAGACAAAGGTAGAATTACATTACGAAATTAAGAAAAGAGAGTTCTAGGGCCTTCTTGGGGTAGTCTTGGGCTGTCCTCGTGCGTTCTCGGGGCTCGCGGCACCGTCGCCGCACAGCCATCCTGCCCCTCACATCCGGTTCGCATGCTTCGATCGTGCCTCCCAGACGACTTAAATCAGGACTGGGAGGCATTCAATCGCGGGCGGTGCACTCATGATCCTAAAACCTTGCTCCTTCTCCTCCTCCTCCTCCTGCCTCCCCTCCTCGGCCCACCTCTCCCCTCTCCCTTCCTCCTGCCTCCTCCACAAGTGCACAATATGAATACTACTCTCCTCTCTCCCCTGGTGACGTCCAGGAAATGGGCGGCCCCCCTCCGCGTACTGGTTTTTTGCACACAGGATTCCTGGTGAACGGGTTTTCGCTTGGGCGTTTTTTCCAAAATGCTGCTCTCGCCGAGGCGCTGGCTTCATTTTCGGGCCACCGCTCGTTCCGAATTGTGCTCCGCTGCAGCGCTGGCCTCATGTCCGCCCTTCCGCTCGTTCCGAATCGTGCTCCCGCTGCTGCAGCGCTGGCGTCATTATTTCCAGCGCCATGCCACGGCACGGTTTCCGGTCCTTCCAAATAGGCTCCCAACTCTAGAGAAGGGCCCCATGAAAAACTATCGGAAGTGATTACAAGTTTGGTGTCGATTCGTTGATTCTTGGGTCGCAGAAGCCCTATGTCGGGCTCCGCGTCCTCCTAATCGTGCTCCCGCTGCAGCGCTGGCTTCATATCCGCGCTTCTGCTCGTTCCGAATCGTGCTCTCGCTGCAGCGCTGGCGTCATTACTTCCAGTGCCATGCCACGGCATGGTTTCGGTCTTTCCAAATAGGCCCTCTAATCTAGAAAATGCCCCCCCCCCCCCCCCCCGAAGAAACCATCGGAAGTGATTTCACATTCGGTGTCGATTCGTTGATTCTTTGGGCTGCAGAAGCGCTCCTCCCCCACTTTGGGGCGTCGCCACGCCATGCTATGTCATGCTACGCGTTCCATGCTATGTCATGCTACGCGTTGATCTTCAACACCATCATGCTATGCCATGTAATGCTATGCCATGCTGCGACATCTGATTGTGCGAATAGAGAAGAGATCTACGTCACGGTGAGGGGTTGGAGGGAGGGGAAGAACGTCAGATATGACGCGGGCGCACCTAGCTTGCCCCCTCCCCCTCCCCCTCTCCTCCTCCCCTATCCCCCTCCTCCCCCTCCTTCCACTCCCCCTGCTCCCCCCCCCCTCCCCCTCCCCCTCCCCCCTCCTCCCCCCCCCCCTCCTCCCCCTCCTCCCCCCCTCCCACTCCTTCCACTCCCACTGCCGTCCGCCGCCCCACCGCGGCAAAGGGCGCTTCGGCAGCTCCCGTGCGAAGTTCGCGTGTCTCGTCTGGCGGCCGCGGCCGCAGACCGTGGCCCGCTCTCCCGGCGCGCTGCGACACCCCGGCGGAGGAGCCAGCCGAACGACGACGGCGACGGCGTCGACGACGACGACCGACGACGACAGACGGGAGGGTGGCGACGATGGCGTCGGCGGCAGCGCCGGCCGCAACGACAACGACGACGACGACGACGGCGACGACGACCTCTTCTTCTTCCTCCTCTTCCTTCTCCTTCTCCTCCTCGTCCTCCTCCTCCTTGACGCTGGGCGCTGATGGCACCAGGTCCACCGCCTCCTCCTCCTCATCCTCCTCCTCGTCCTCCCTCCCCCACCTCCTCCTCCCTCAGGCACCCTCCCCCTCCTCCTCCCCTTCCTTCCTCCTCCCCTCCTCCTACGGTTTCTACGGTTTCTAACATGAGGAATGTTCGAAGCGTATCGAATACAGCTTGCAAAATGATAGTGTGCGGGCGGGCGGCGGCTCGCGCCAAGGCGCGAAGCGGGGCCTCCTCACACCCGCCGCCGCCGTTTAGCGGTCGCCGTCAGATTCGCTTGAGCTGTCGTCTCTGCCCCACTTTCGGGCACAGTCATGCTTGCGCTCGAACTCGCCGTATGGGTCGAGGGGGATATAAAATCCGAGAGCGTCTTTAGGGACCTCCCAAGTCCTAGGGCCGACCCTCGTCCTGGCCTCGACCCCTTCCCACATACATCGAGCGAGCAACTTGCACAGCTCAGCGGGGTACTCCTTCAACGCAGCTGTTCGGAACTCCCCCATCTCCCCACGGCCCAGGGCCTGACGATGCCGACCAGGATGGTTGCACCTCCCCCCCCCAGGTCCTTCACGGACCTTTATCCCCAGAGAGGAAAGGTGGATGGTCAGGTCAGAAACGTAGTAGGTTTCTCATACTCACAACCGTAGAGGCACTGAGCAACTGTCACCTTCTCGGCTCCTGGCAACGACAGGATATATCGAACCTCGTCCAGCACCCACGACGAGGGAGCCTGCGGTCGCCAATGGGCCTCGGTTGGGTGTTCCATAATAGCAGGGGTGTCGTGCCCCGCGCGCGCCACCAAGAATCTACACATGGTTCTCAACAGAACATTGCCGAGGTCAACTTGCCTCCTTGCCTTACTCGTGAGACATTCAATGCCCCACGGGAGCTCCCTGGATCTCACCGGCCTGGGACCCCTGCCGTTGGCCAGACTGTTGAACCTGGCCGCGCTCCACGTCTCGCACGGGGGGCCCCCGAGCAAGCCGACAACCGAGAACTCCCGCACAAGTTTCAGCCAGTGCTCGATGGTGCCTTCGACGCTGAGGTCCCCCAACACAGGCGCGTTGGCCACATCTAGGCTCAGGGTCCAGACGGGCCTGTCCTGGGGGGCCTGGGCCTGGAAATATTCAATCCAATCCTGCAGGTCACCCAGCTGACGTCTACCCGAGAACAAGTCCAGGATAAAGTAGTACTGGAACCTACTACGCTCTGGCCGTCAAAAAAAAAAAGCCCGAGCATCCTCCTGAGCCTCCACGACGCTTGGGGGCTCGACGGGGTCGCACATCTCAGGATCCTGGGGCGGGATCAGTGGGGTCGCCGACCTCACGGCGGGGATCAGGGCCTTCTCCTGGTAGAGGCCTCGCTGCCGAAGATCCTTGCTCTCCTGCGCGTCAAGCCTCTGGAACTCCAGAACCTGCTCCCCCCCCCCCATGGGCTTGAAAAAAGCTCGAATCGCCGTGAGACACCTCGCACTTCTGTTTCTCAAATGCTTGCCGAGTCTCAGCCTAGCGTGGAATTCCCATCCACAGGCAGGGCAACGCGACCCGAACAGAAACCGACTAACCTGCCCGAGCTCCGGATGGGCCTTAGCGACATGGATTTTCCACCCAGTCTTGCTTTGGGCGGCGTAGCCACATTCATGGCACACATAGCCTCCAGGGGACTTGACCTTCGCAAAGGGGGGGGGGGGGGGGGGCAAGGTTCCGCCTTCAGCTTCCGCCGCTAGCGCCCTGCGCCACTCCGTAAGCCTCAGCTGGTCACGCTCCCAGGCAAGCGAGTTCCTCCAGGCCAAGCGGAGACAGGTGAGGAAAACATCAGGCCCGTTCCTGGCCACTTCCACCGCGGCTTCCACATAATCCCCCAACACACGAGTGGCTTCCTCCCCCGCGTGCCTTCTCATCCACTCAAGGTCATATTTTATCAGTTGCGGCATAACGAAGCAGACGCAAAGATACTTGAGTCTCCTGTGCGCCAACAATCGCCCAAGAGGCGCCCGATGGCACGTGAGCAAAACCTCGGCATCCGACATGGTATCATTTCTCCTCTGACACTTGACAGCACGTCTCAGGGACCCGTAGTAGGCCGACTCAAGCTGCTGCTTGCTTTTCTCACTCATCTGTCCCCACGTCTCCGCATTATGTATAATCTTAGACTCGATGAGAGCCGCATGGTACTGCAACTTAGCCGCCAGGGAGACCCCTCTCATTCTGAAAACGGTCCTAGACATCGCCCCCGTGATGGCTCTAGCAGTGCCACATCTATAGACCACCTCGGGCCCCACCGACCCGTCCGCGGCCAGCAACGTCCCGAGAGACTTATGCGTGGCCACCATCCCAACCGTTTCCTGCAAGCTTGGGATGTAAATCTGGCCCTGCAACTCCACCGACAGCAAACGCTTACACCACGCTTTGTCTTTGCCGTTGACCTGAATCATCACCTGCGATTTTCCCGCAACAAAACTGATGACGAGGCCATATTGGGCCATGCGCGTGACAATGACCGAGAACACCGTCCGCACAACCCACAGCACATCAGAGTTGCTCCTACACACTACGGGAAAATTAGCATCATCACCATAGGCAGTGTCGGCCAGAGGGGGCTCGTCCCCCGGCTCAGCCAGGATGCTGACCTGGGCTTCTTTCAACTCATACAAAAGACCCTTCTCGCTTAAATCCTTCTCAATAGTATGCAGAGTCCGAGCGAAAAGGGTGTTGTAGAAAAAATCAGCAAGCGCATTGCCTGGCCTAGAGCCTTTGGTCGTGGCAGCGGCGCAACGTTCTTCGCCAACCCGAGACCACGTCGCTCTCTGACTCTCGCTCAGCAGCCGACTGAGGTGGGGGGGTTCCCCTCGAGGATACACGGCGACTGCGTCGTCTGCTCGAGGGCTGGCCTCATCCACCCTTTGATATGGACCGACTCAATGATGCACCTCCTCTCCTCCTCATCCGTAAGCAGATCAACAACGAACTGCCGAATCATATTATAAAATGCGCTGACCACGTCCACAAGCGGCAGCACCGCCGTGAACTTCTCAGCCTGCGCCTGATGCAAGAAAGCCAACATCGTGTGGGTGGACAGCGCAGTTCCTCTCCCTCTCCGACCTCCAGTCTGAGAGTCTGTGAGCAGACTCTCAATGAACACGTTCAAGCACTGTCTGAGGAAAGCGTAGTGGAACTTAGGCACGGCATTGGTCAGGGTGATGGACCTGGAATGCTTAGCCACCCCCCAGTCCCCCCTGCCTTTAAACAATCCACACGACTGGGTCCCCTTCCAGGACGGCGGCTCAAACCCCGTAAGACTGACTTTATCAAGCAAAGGTTGGATGTGCCGAGCCACAGCCTCTGGGGCCGCGGCCAGCACGTCGACCGAGAGCCCGTTGGGCACGACCTTCATCTCTTCCTCTTGGGGGCCCCTTGGATGGCCCCAACGAGCCACTCACGGGTGGGGACATACTCGATCGCCGCTTGAAAGTCAGTACTCGTCCTACGAGTCGTCTTATCGTAGATGTCCTCAAGCTCCTGGAAACGCACCCTACGGGCCCCCTCGATCTCGGAGAAATGCCTCAGAAGCTCCTCATCCCACTCTTGGGGCCCTCGGAGGACCTGGCCTTGTTCATCCCGATAGATAGGCAAAAGATTCGCCCCTTTATACCGAGCCTCCTCGAAACCTCCAGTGGCAATGACCCTCTTGGCCTTCTGCCACTCGTTACTGGCATCCCCGCTCTCACGACTGCTCATCGTTTCCTGCGCCAGGTCCTCGACTTCACTAATGCGATCCCGCATGCTGCAGTCGCGCAGCACCTGCCGGGTCTGGTCAAGGAAAAAACGAATAGCATCGACCAGGCACGCAACTGGCAACACCGTCGCCACAACCTGTGAGCAAATTTCCTCCAGGTTGCTCGCGTGGAGGCTCCACTCGCACTGCGCCCGCACAAAGTCAGCGACTCGCGGCCCGAAAGACCACGCAAAGATACGTGCTATGTCCCAATTGCCCTGCCTAGACCCACGGATAACCTTGACCCCCCATCTGCGGAGCCTAACCAGCCCCATGACCTGCCTACTGACATACGGCTTAAAGGGAGTAAAGGGGTCCTGGCCAAAGTGCCTCTTAGCGGCGTTCAACATGGTTTCAGTCACCGCCACACTGTGCTCCTCAGCACCGACCTCCCACGCGCACACTGGCAGCTCATTGAGCTCCCGAGCGAAGGCCCCTTTGGCCTCAAGGTCGGACAACTTACGGGGGCCCATGCGGGGGGCCCCGTGAGCCTTGACTTTTTTGACCACCTGATACTCGAAACGACGCACGACAGGGAAATGATCATCCTTGAGTCGCTGAGAATCAAAAGCGTAGTCAACCCAAACCTTTTTGGCGTACTGTCGCCGAGCCGCACTGGTGGTCACATAATCCAGTCGATGTCTGGCGCCCGCATGCGACACCCAAGTGCACCCCTGGTCGTGAAGCAAGACCGTGTTGAGAGCCACATGGCCCCCAAGATCAAGCAACTCCCGAAAATCTCCTCCGTTATCATCCTCCTTCTGCTGCAAGCCACACCCCCCCACTCCTTCATCTTCGACGCTGCCGACGCGGGCATTCGCATCAGCCAGCAGGATGGTCGGCTTCCATCGTGCCATCAACTGCCGCGCGTGGGCCCACCACGCCTTTCGCACCTCCGGCTTGTGCTTGCTGCGTGGGGCATGCAACGCAGCAGCATTTTCGTCGAAAAACTTGGCCTGCACAGCCACGATGAGGGCGCGGGGGTCAGAATACAGCACGCGGACTTGCTGGGGCTGGATCCAGTGCTCAACCTCGCCAACTCTCGCGTACACAGCTTGCAAGTTAACGTGGAGTTCACACCCGAGACTCCCCTTTTCAAGTCCCGAGGACAGGACCAGAAAATCCTCCGCGACCTTGCGTCGCTTGGGCGCGCGGCTTTCTTGCACCCCCACGAACAGCCAACCTAACTGCCTGAACTGGGCTCCGTGGTGCGCAGCTCTAGCCACCGCCGCCTCTTTTTTTAGCGGCCTTCTTCTTGCAGTACCCCTCCTCCTCATCCTTGAGAGTGAGCACACTAAAGGTGGCCACAGTGAAGCTAACTCGGGCCTTGACCTTTTTCTCTCCGCACTTCTGATCCTGATGCTCCATTTGGCCACTTGGGGCCTTTCGTTGGAACTCGAATCCGCTGGCCCCCATCGGGGGGTAGGCGTGTCGGTCAGGATTATTCGGCGACACATCCCACGCCCATTCACGGCCACGCTCATAGCACAGCAGCTGCACAAGCTCGCCTGGGGGGTCGGGTGGCGGGTGCTTGGACATGTGCTTAGCTATACAGTCGGCCATCTCATTCCATGGCTGACCTCGGTGCGCTCGCACATGCTTGCAAACAATCCTTCCCCTCCTGCAGAACTCCTCATGCAGCAGATTGAGGACCCTTGCCAGGGCCTTATTTTCCTTAGACCTGTACTCGCCGACTGTGAGCTTGAGAGCCGTTTTATTATCAACCTCGATGGTGACGTGGACGTCGGCTGGGAAGCGAGCGGCATGCAGCGTCGCCCAGATCATTCCAGCCATTTCCACAACAGTACTCGACTTCTTACTGCCTATGAGCTCTCCTGGAATCGACCCCTCAAGTCTCTGTCCAGCGAACCCGAGAAAAGCGAAACCGTTCGCGTCCTGGCCGACGACCGCGAGCCCCCACGCTGGTTCTAACCCCGCGTGAACCGAGAGGGGCCCGTCTGGGCACAGGACGACGCTTTTGATTCGACTCATCTCCCTCGCAGGGGCGAGCTTCAAAGCAGAACGGGCATTGCGATGCCACATTATCCCCTCCAAATCTAACTGCAACTGAAGGTGACTCAACCATGGGGCGGCTCTCTGGAGAAGGGGGTCTCGGACTCCAAGGGGGCAAGTGTGCACCTCGCAGGTGGGCATCCCTTCCCCTCGGACGTGGGGTCCCGTTCCCCCTCCGACAGCTGCGCTCAGGCCCCCGTGATCGACTGGCTCGGCACTGGCACTCTGGTTGCGCAGGCTATCATCCCGCGCATCTTGCACAACTGTGAGCGACGCTAGAACATTATCAGTGTGGCAGCCTTCCTCCGGCTTGCTCAAATTGTCACAAGTATGCGAGGGCAAACCCTCACAAAAAAAAACAAGCGTCTGAGAGGTGCCGCGGCTAACTTGCCCAACCACGTGCGTTCCCCTCTGGGCGTGAAAACTCGACTCCGCCGCTCGCTGCGGCGCAGCTTCCTGCACTGAATGCGCGGGGAGCAGCCTCTCCAAGCGCGCGACGCGCTTGGCAGGATCGTAGAGCTGCCGCTCCTCCAAATTGTCGGCAAAATGCACTCGCTTTGGTTGCCTCGCGCTATTGCTCGCAACGGGCACGCACGCAGGCAGCGCACTGACAGCACTCTCCCCTACTGAACTCCCAGTCGACAAGGAAGCCAACCTGCGCGGAGTCGCCACCCACGATGAACCACGAAGAGGTACTTCATGCGCGCTCTGTGCCCGACCCGAAAAGAGGGGTGAGTATAGCGTCGGAGTCGATCGTTCATCAGCTCCATGCGCGCTCTCTGCCCAACCCGATGGGAAGGGTGAGTATAGCGTCGGAGACGACCGTTCATCAGCTCCATGCGCGCTCTCTGCCCAACCCAGAGGGAAGGGTGAGTCTAGCGCCGTCGGGTGGAAATCGACGCTGAAGCTGCTCTCAGGGAAGTAGCTCTAGTCGCCCTCTGTGATGCACCCGTCACGCTCACCTGCAGCAAGGACTGGGCATCAGGGTGCCCTTCCTCGCCTTGAGGCCTCGCAGGTGCTGCAGCAAGCAGACTCGCTGCTGCCCGAGGAGGCGCTGACGCCTCCCGTGCATGTCTCCGTCGCGGCCGCACCTGCAAGGATCGCCTCCTCCATGCCAGGGGGCGCCGGGTCGTGGAAGGGCACCACCGGGGGCCTATCCTGGCGGATGTGCTCTGCGACCTGCCTCGCGAAAGCGACGATCACCTCCTCGTTGATGTTGTGTGCGTCTGGGGGGTGGCACTGGTCCCCCATGGCCATCAGGCGCTGCCTCGCGACAAACAGCTCCTCGCACATGCGATTGAGGGGCCTGCCCCACTCTTGAGGCGACGCATCATGCCACACCCTAGCTTGACGGATAGCGAAACTCCGCCTCTCTACAGCTCCCTCACGCCATATCTTATTCAGCATGCGCGTAGCGAACTGCCGCGTCCTCTCGGTGACCTCGGGCGACCTCTGAGCTGATGGGTTCCACTTGGGGTCGTAGACTGGGTGAGCGAAAATCTCCTGCACGACAGCTGGGACTGCCCAGTACAAGAAATTTGCATGTGCGGCCTCCTCGCCAATTATGCGTGCCTCAATAGCCCATGCAGATGATAACTCCGCAAGCCGTTGATAGAGCAACATGAATGAGGAGTCGGATATCAATAGCCCTCCGAACTCACCAGAGGGGCCGAAGTGTGGGTGGCAGCCAAGGCTCTCATGGGGCCTACCCTCCTCATGGCCGCCACCGTCACTCCCTGAAGCACGGGCCTGCTGTTGCACCAAGCTGACCTCGTCCTCCAAATTGCCTGCACAGAAAGATCGATCTGGCCACGATGTGAGAACTTCGCTGACCAAATTAAGCTGCTGTGTGACGTGGTAAACTGACCCAACCACATCCACGCTTCCGCCCGCCGATCGGTACCCTCTGCCGCCGATGCCACCTTCCAGCTGTGCGGGTCGATCCCCGTTATGCTGGCCGGCTAGGCGGTGAGCAGTGCGCGTCGGCGAGCGCCGCGCCCCACATATGCGACGAAAAACTACCTACTCTTCGATGACATCCGCCTGCCGCTGCAACTTCTGGGGTGGTGACCTGCCTTCCACTCGTTGGTCCACCGTCGTCTGGTAGTCCGCCGCGGATATGCCGCTGGGCGACGCAGAGGTCGAGCACCCCTGCCCTGCCACAGCACGGTCGATCGCCTCCACCTGCTGCTTGATCTCCTGCGATGTCATCTGCGACGGCTCGATCATCTCCGCCACTGGGGTCGGCGACGCCTCCATCAACGCCGGTGACATCGCAACTGCTGGCTGTGGCGGTACTGGCCACGGTGGCGGCTGCAGGCACTGGGGCGCCCCTGGTGATCCCGTAACCGTAGGCGTCGGCGCTGGCGTCGCCGTCGCGGAGAAAGCGGGCCCTGCCAGCTCCTCCATCTGCTCGGGCTGCGCGAGGGGCTGCGTCGGCGACATCTGGGGCGGCTGCTGCGGGTACGGGATGGAGGCGTCCTCTTCCTCGATCGTCTCCCAGCCCTTGTCCGCTGCTGGCCTGTCCTTGACCATCACCACCTTGCCGCCCTTGCCCTTGTGCGGGTGAACGCTGCCCTTCTGCCTGTTCTCCCTCGGGTCCTCTTTCTTCTCGGTGATCCGCCTCGAGATCTCCCTCTTCGGCGATCCCACGGGCTCGACCGCTGGCTCTGCCTCCTTCGCCCTCCGCGACTCGCACGGCTGCTGCAGGCCTCCATGCTGGTGCGAGGCTGGCGAAGGCTGCCCTGGTGGAATCGTAGATGGCGTAATGGGTGGCTTCCTGGCCGCGGGGGTCGTGGGCGCCGCCTGCAGAGCCGCTGGACCCTGAGGTGCGTGCCCTCTCCCTCCGTTCTGCCCTCCCAAACTTGCTGTAGCGAAAGCTTGGGCCAGCTCTGCTGTCGCCGTCGCTGCTGGCGACGGTGCCACCTCCGCCATCGCTGGGTTCTGCACCTGGGCGAAGGTCCTGTCGCACGCATCCGTCGGGCACGCCGAGGTTGGCACCCTGATCGTCGGAGGCTCGCCCTTAGACGGGCCGCCCGCTGGGACCTTCGGCGTGCGCAGGACATCGCACAGCGGGGTCGGGCAATCCCACTGCGCAATCCCAGGCGTCTCGGGCTCCATCTGCGGCTGCGCGGGCGCGAAGGGCGCCGACGGAAATGTCGGCGACCTCTGCGCCGACTGACTGGGGTACATCGGGTGGAACCTGGCCATCCTCAGCTGGTGCTGGTACTCCGCAGCATCCGAATCGGCTGGGGTCGTACTTGGGCCCCAGAAAATGCCCGCATCCGCTGGACTCGGGGCCCGTCGAAACACCATGCCCGCCGCGTGCCTTTCTGCCCGCAGCTGCTCGTATATGTTCGGATATCCAGGGGGGGTAGACGCGGCCGTAGACGTGGGCGATATGCCTGGCACCTGCCCTGCCTGCATCGGCGTGGTCGGCGTTGGCTGACTCCCCATCCCTGGCTCCTGCTGTGGCATCCGCGGCCCCTGAGCTGTCCAGGGGGCGGCCTTCATCATCATGCGCACCTCGTCCATCAGGTGACCGCGGAAGCTGCCAATCTGCCTCATCATGGCCTCCTGCTGGTTCTGCTGCTGCATCTGCGCCGCGGTCAGACGCTGGAGGCACCCCTTGATCGAGCCCATCTCTCTGGAGCTCTCTGGCACAGCTGGCGCGGCATGGCTCGCCGCAGCTGCCTTTGGCGCCGCTGAAGATGCTGGTGCCTCGCTCCCAAGGCCTGCATGAGGGTTCCCAGGCGCCCTGCCAACGCCCTCCTCTGCATTGTGCATCTCCGTGTCGGCGCTCTCGGCCGTGCCACCCTCGTCCTTCGACTTCGTCAGCTGGTCGGTCGTCTCCTGAATGTTTCGGATGGTTTCCTCGATCTGGATGCGCCTCTCGCGCACCTCCGCCTCCTTCTGCTGTATCTCGCGCAAATGACCCTGCTCTTTCTCCAACTGTATGTTGACCTCGGACAACTGGTTCTCTGATCCTGAACTCTCCGTCAACATGCATTTGAGTACAGCTATATCCTTGCAGTCCGCGTCGTTTGCAGGGCGATCCGCTGCGGCAACAGCCTTGATGATAATACCGATCTTGCGAATATTCTCTTTGATATCTTTGCGATGCTTGTTCACTGCTTCCTTCTGCTCTGCCGGGGGCGCCTTCACGTAGACATGCTTGAAGGCCTCCGACCTCGTCACCTCTGGGGTAGCCGGCGCAATCTTCGCCACGAGCTGATTCACAGTATCCTTGTCGCCTTTGTTCCAGGGGTCTCTGCTCTTGGACCTCTCTCTTGGCTGCATGGGCTGCGACTTGGAGCGCGAGCGCCAGTTGTACCCGCATCCACATACTGCGTGAGAAACTGGAATATGTGTGTGGTATGAGGGACATTGCCACATTCGATCTCTTGGGGTTGCGTGATGGCTGCGCAACGCTAGACCTGCCTTGTACACCCTCAGTAATGCTCTGTTCCGTGCTCGCTCGGCGCGCAACCGCCTATGCTTGGAATCGCCAACTAAGGGAATCTTGTACGCGGCCACGGCAGTGGCGCCGCCTAGGGTTTCAAGACAAAAAAGTGTGCAGGTACCTCCTCAGCCGAAACCCTTCCCTCCTCCTCCTCCTCCTCCTCCTCCTCGTCCTCCTCCTCCTCCTTCTCCTCCTCCTCTTTCCTCCCTCCCTCCCTCCCTCCCCTCACTGGTCAGGCACCCTTGCCAGCCCCAGACTGATGCGCTTCTCACTTGCCAGTTTTCCCTGGGCCACCGTGAACTTTCATTGGATGTTGATGGTGCCCTGACGTTGCACCAGTTCACGCGTCTGAGTGTGCCACACGTCGTGAGGCAACGCGGCAATGTAGCAGCGATCGCCCCCTGCCGCGCGACCGCCGCCCGCCCAGCCGCGCGTGCCCTGCCGTGGGGAGGGAGCAGCGCGGAGCAGTGGAGCAGCGGAGCAGCGGGCGCCCGCGTTCTGCCTCTTGTGGGCCGACAGCGCGTCGCTTCGAGCCGCAGCTGGGCCAGTCGCCGAGTTCTGCTGGTTCAGTCAAAATGGCGCCCTGTCGTGGTCGTCGTCGTCGTCGTCGTCGTCGTCGTCGTCGTCGTCGTCGTCGTCGTCGTCGTCGTGCTGGCCGCCAGGTACGCGTCTCTCCACCCGCCTGCCGCCGACCACCTCGGGAAGGGAGAAGCAGGAAGGGTGCATGTGCCCTGCCTGCAGCCCAGCCTCGCGCGCCGCCCGCCGATCAGAGATCGGGTAGCAGAGTGGGTCCTCTCGCCAAGCATGCGACGCCCCGATTCTTTCAGGACGGCATCTCTGGAAGTCCCGACCCTGTCCCCGGGACCGGTTTTTCGTCCTGAGTGGTTTTGTTGACGGTCCCGAGGCCTGGCAAGGGCCCCACGGGGCCGCTCTGTTTTTTTTGTTGCGACGCGATCATGTCTGGGTCGCTCGACTGCAGCCCCGCGCGCCCAGAGCGCGCGAGAGCGCCGCCTCGCTGCGGGCCAGGCTGCCCCTGCAGCCTCCCCCGCCCGCCTGGCGTGAAGTTCTCCGTGCTCCTTTTTGGATGTCGCCGCCTCGTGGTGTGTGCGCTCTGCGGGGCGTGAAGACATGTTGCCCCTTCCCCTCCTCCTCCTCCTCCTCCTCCTCCTCCTGCTCCTCAAGTCCTTCTCCTTGTAGATAACTTCTCCCTGTCGCACCCCGAGGCCAGTTTTTAGGGCGGGCCCGGCGTTTCACCTGAGACTTCCTCACCACTCATGATTCTGAGGCTTACAAAGTGACAGCAGTTTCACAGATGGAGGGCGGGTCGTTTTTTCATGTGACTCTCGTCTTAGCGCCGCGCACATTCGTTTTCAACATTTGCACGAGCTTCACGGATTGAGGGCGGGTGGTTTTCAAAATGTGGCTCTCGACAGCGCGCCGCGCACATTCGTTTTCAAACTTTGCAAGAGCTTCACGGATTGAGGGCGGTTCCTTTTCAAAATGTGGCTTTCGCCTGAGCACCGCGCACCTTCGTTTTCAACATTTGCAAGCGCTTCACGGATTCCATTGATCAGCGTACCAGAACTGTTTTTTGGAGGGGTTCAGGATTATGCGGGTGCAACAATTATATTGATTCGCGGTGTTGACGTCCCAAAAACGGCGTTCTGGTACGATTCTGGATCGTCGAGACGCAGCAGTCAGGTTGATACGTGGCGTTGAAATCCCGAGAACAATGCTTTGGCATGCGTCAGGGTCTTCAAACGGTTGTCCTCCAACGAGGCAGTTCCCTCAATGGAAGCGAACCGTTGTAGGGCCTATGAAGAGGGAGCTTGGAGGGAGGGTTAATTCCAACATCGTTGATGACTCTTGGGCTTGCACTGGTCCTCCTCCTCCTCCTCCTCCTCCTCCTTCTGCCCTGCCGCAGGGAGAAGGGCGTATGACTCAAATACTGATGCACTCTACCCGTGTCCGACGTTCCGGTCCATTCGTGTCTTGTGCTCGTCCCCTTCTGGCCCTGGTGATCCGGGCCACGTCGACAGCAGCCGAGCAGGACCGCCGCCTCTGCTTCGCTGCTCTCTTCCCGACCACGGCCGCGAATCAGAGACGGCTGTTTAGCTGCGCCCTTGCCGACCTTCAGACTCCTGCCGTGATGGACGGCTGCTGCGAGTCCTGCATCGCCACCTTTAAAGCGGTGCCGACCAGCCGCCATTCGAGGGGTCAGTGGAGGATAGTAACGGGATGGGTTTGGTGGGCTCTACTGTACTGAACTTGCCTTCTTGGTGCCCGTGAAGATGACTTTTTAAGCCTCTGCTAGCTGCAGCGCCGCCCTTCCGTGACAGCCAGCTGGTTCATCACGCGTGTAAACCACAAATCCCTCCCCTCTCCTCCTCCTCGTCCTCCTCCTCCTCCTCCTTTCCCTCCTCCTCCTCCTCCTCCTCCTCCTCCTCCTCCTCCTCCTCGTCCTCCTCCCCTCTCATCCTCCTCCTCCTGATCCTCCCCATCCTCCTGATTTTCCTTCTTCTAGTCCTCCAGGCTCGATGGACGGTCCTCGGGCGTGCGCCGCGGACCAATGGCTCGGGCTAATGCTTATGCTGTTCCGCCTCCTCCGGAGACTGCCGGACACCCCGCTCCGAGCACCGCTGCTCAGCCCCGGCCGAGGTATCCATGACGCTCGACCCGCTGCGACAGAACCCTTTCCACCAGGCTGCTCGTGGCGCCCATGCCCAGGCTGCCCCTCCCTGTGCGACTCGCGCCCATGATCCACCGAGCTGCTCGTGATGCTTGCGCTTATGCGGCCCCTCGTCGTCGTTGTCGTTGTTGTAGTCGTCCTGGTCGTCGACCTGGTCGAAGTCGGTGGTCGTCGGCCCCGTGGCCGTCGTCGTCACCGCAGTCGTCACCGCCGCCGTCGTCGCCGCAAGCGCCGTCGCCATCGTGGCCGTCGCGGCCGTCGTGGTCGGCGCCGCCGCCGCCGTCCTCGGTTGTCGTCGGCCCCGTGGCCGTCGTCGTCGCCGCCGCCCTCGCCGGCCGGGCGGGCGGCCGCGAGGCGGCCTGCCGGAGATCCCCCAGGAGGCGCTGCAGCTTCTCTTTGCCCAACCGCTTCTGCGCCAGGGGGCGGGCGCGGTGGCTGTCGCGCTGCGCTGCTCGCTGCGAGGGCGGCAGCGACGACGACGACGACGACGCCGACGCCGACGACGACGACGACGACGACGACGACGACGACGACGACGACGACGACGGCGGCGGCGGCGAGGGGAGAGGGGTAGCGAGCAGGCCATGCGAGGCTCTGGGGCGCTGTCCGAGATGCCGCCGCGGGTGCACGACAAGCAGCGCCCAAGCGGCGCCAGCGGCGCCGCCCCTCTTGTTCGGCAGGCGCTGTCGATAGAGGCCTCCCGCATGGGGTCCGAGTAGATGGGGTCGGAGGATCGCGCCGCATCGGCAATGCATCGGCGATGCATCGGCACTGCAACGGCGATGCATCGCCGACGTCGGCGACGTATCGGCGACGTATCGGCGACGTCGGCGTGGAGAAAATCGGGCTCCGCACCGAGCCGCATCGCCGATGCATCGGCGATGCGGCGCGATCCTCCGACACCATCTAGTCCGACCCCATCTAGGAAGCCTCGAGTCGAGAAGGAGGAGGAGGAGGAGGGCAGGGAAGACGAAGGACGGGGGGCGTGGCGATGTGGGAGGGGAGGCCTCCGTTATTTCTTCTCCCTCTTGTGTCCCCCCCCTCCTCCCTCCCCGTTCTTCCTCACCACCCGTTGTTGAGGCCTCACTTAGATAGCAAAACACATTGTTCATCCCCCCCTCCGGTGCCCATTGTGTTTTTCAACCGAAGTGCCCATCCCGGGGCTCGCATCCTGTTTGTTACCAGGGGAAGTCTTGAACCTCACAATGGGTTGTTGGCCCCCGAACTACAATAACAACGGCTTCCACCTTCTACTTCCTGACAGTGTGTTCAAAAGTGCGCTCTCGCGCGGGAGCGCCTCAAAATTTACCCAGCACTGGCGATCTCGCGTGGGCCCCCCTCTCAATTATTGAAAAGACGCGCCCTCGAGACTCAAGAATCACGCTCTCGCTCTGGACTTGCCTACGATGTACGTAGGAATCGCGCTATCGCTGAAGACACCCTGGCGATTCATTCCAAGCAAATCCCTCAACGACCCGCCCGCTCGAACCGGCCGTCTGTGTCTGGGCCCGTCCTCCCGACCCGCCCGGTAGGGTCCGCCCGCCCGACCCGCTCGTCTGGTTCTGCCGCTTGTTTTCCTGCTCCTAAGCTCCTCCTGCTAATTTAAGCCGTGGTCCATCCTTCTGCCTCCCCCTTGCCCTTCCCTCCTCCCGCTCCTCCGCACTCCTTTTCTCCTCTCCCTCTGTCTCTCTCTCTCTCTCTCTCTCTTTAAATGTCTCCCTCACCTTCTTGCTTTAGGGGCCGCGCCAACTACACGTCGCTCGCAAACGAAGAGAGCGGGTATCGAAGTATTGGGGTAGACATGTTCGTTGACCCTGGCAGGTAAGAGCGATCTATCTTAAACTGATTTCTTGTTGGTGTTGCTCGATTCTCATTTCTCAAAAGTAACGGTTGTGGATCCCCCCTTCGGTGCCCATTGCGTTTTTCAACTGAATGGCCCTCTCCCCTGGGGCTCGCGGTCTGTTTGTTGCAAAGGAAATATTTGGCTTCAGACTGTGCCCCTGGCCCCTGACTTACAACAACAATTGCTCCCGCATGATACTTCCTCAAATTGTGTTCAAAATCGCGCTCTCGCGCGGGACTTCCCCAAAATTATCCAGGAATCGCGCTCCCGTCGCAATCTATCGGAAACGCCGCGCCCTCGACACTCGGGAATCAAACTCTCGCTTCGGACATCCTCACGATTTACCTGGGAATCGCGCTACCGCTGGAGACTTCCTCGCGATTCATGCAGGACTGACGCTTCAGCGACCCGCTCGCCCGACCCGCCCATTACGGTCCGTCCGCCCGGCCTGCCCGTCTGGTTCTGCCGCTTGGTTTCCTGCTCCTGACCCCCTGTCCTGCTAAGTAATCTCTCTTGTGCTCCATCCTTCCCCCTCCCCCTTGACCCTTCCTTCCTCCCGCCCTTCCCTTATTTTTCGGGCTGCGCCAACTACACGTGGCAAGTCGGAGGTTGGGGGGGTGAGATCGCAAGGGAACGGAGACCCCCAACCGGGAAATCCGCCGACCCCTTGGGGTCACGGCGTGTGAGATGTTTCCCCCTCCCCAAACCCTTCCTCCAGGGGCCTGGTCCGGCCGGTTTGGAGGGAGGGGGGAACAAATCCATCATCCGCGACCCGCCCGCGACCCACCCGCGACCCACCCGCGACCCACCCGCGACCCACCCGCGGTCCACCCCGCGACACACACGCGACCCACCCCGCGACCCATCCGCGACCCACCCGCGACCCACACGCGACCCACCCGCGACCCACCCGCGACAAACCCCGCGACCAACCCGCGACCCACCCGCCACCCACCCGCGACCGATCCACATTGGTTTGAAGAAAAGATCGGCGCCTGCGGCGGGCTCCTTCTATAATTTGTGAAACTTTGGCGCCTGCGGCGGGCTTCTCCAGAGTCTCGCAGACTGCCGACGTCCCCACCGCCCCATGACTCTTATCCGCCCCCTACCCAACAACAACGCAACGAGCAGAATCCTCACCTCGGATTCTCACTTCAGCCACGCACCCAGGGACAATGAATGACCGTTGGGCCCCTCACTCTTATTTACTGTGTTATTCCTTGTTTAGGGGCTGCGACAATTACACGTGGCGGAAAATAAAAAGATCTCCCCGAAGGGGGTACGATCAAAGACGAAGAGGGCGGGTATCGAGGATGTGGGAGATACATGTTGGTTGACACGCGAGCGTACGAGAGCGATGCATCTTAACAGTATCGTTGTTGATCTTTTATTTCACAGGGACAACTATTGTTGACTCCCCCTGCCTGGTGCACCTTGCGATTTTTCAACTGAAATGCCCCTCGCGGTGCTCGCACCCTGTTTTCTCTATTTCTTTAAAAAAGGGACAGTCTTGCGCCGCAAATTGCACCCCTGGCCCCCGAATTAGAACGGCAACGTCTCCTGGCTCACACTTCTTCACAATTCATTCGGCATCGCGCTCTCCCGCGGACTAACCTCATTTTTTTCAAGAATCGCGCTAGCGTGTGGTGCTTCCTTGAAATATATTGAGACGCCACGCCTCCAACATTCAAGAATCACGTTCTCACTGTTGATTTCCTGACGATTTACTTGCGAATATCGCTATCGCTCGAGATTTCCTCACTATTCATGCGGGACTGACGCTTCAACCACCCTTCCGCTCGACCCGGCCGTCTGGACCCGCCCGCACGACCCGCCCATTCGGGTCCGCCGGCCCGACCCGCTCGTTTGGTCCTACCGCTTGCTTGTCTGCTCCCAGCCCCCTCCCGCTTAATCTCTGTCGTGCTCCGCCCTTCTCCCTCCCCCCCTTGTCTCGTCCCTCCTCCCATCCCCTGTTTCAGGGGGAGGCAAGGAAGAGATACCCCCAAGGGGGCGTACGATCGAAGACGAAGAGGGCGGGCATCGAGGGCTTGGGATATATACTCTTCGAAACGCGCGCAAGCAAACAAGAACGAACGGTATGACAACTGCTGTTGTTGAATATTCCTTACTAGAGTATTCTTATTTTTGGACCCCTAAATCCGCCTGGGCATTCTTAACTCGGCGCCGGCTGCAGTTCCTTCGAAATCGGGGCTCGCGCTCAAGCGTTTCGGGGGACTGCCCAGACTGGCCCCCAGGAACAACAACGCTCCCGTGCGATACCTCCTCGCAGTTTACTCTGAGAGGCCCTGGCCAGAGAGGGCCCGAACCTCAGGAAGGGCGCTCTCGACTGAGACTTCCTCGCAATTGTGCTGGCGACACTCCACATGGCGGTCCTTCAGAGCAATACTGCTGCTACTTGCGGATGCCCGAACGGCCGTTTCGCTTCGGTTCCCAAGCAATTTGGCATCGTAAGGGGGTCCCTGAGAACCAGGCCGCTGCTACGCGCGGATGGAATTCACAACATCGATTGCTGGAAACACATTGTTTTCGGTCCACGCTGGCTAACATGTTTTACATGAGAAAACCTTTGGTCTCAGATTGGGTGTCTGGCTCCAGAACTACAACAACAACCGCTCCCGCCTGATACCTCCTCACGTTTCCTCAGACACTGCTTGAACTTAGGGGCTCTTACTTGTTGCTCTACAGAGGAGCTGGGCTCCGGTGCCGTTGTTGTCGCCGTCGCCGCCCCGTCGCCGCCTCGTCGCCGCCCGTCGTCTGGGCTCCGGTGCCTGGTCCATCGCCTTGCTGTCGCCGTCGTCAACCCGTCGCCGCATCGTCGCCGACCGTCGTATGGGCTACAGTGCCAGGTCCGCCGTCTTGTTGTCGCCGTCGCCGCCCCGTCGCCGCATCGTCGCCGCCCTTCGTCTGGGCTGCGGTGCCGGGTCCACCGTCTTGTTGTCGCTGCGTCGCCGCCTCGTTGCCACCTGTCGTCAGGGTTCCCGTGTCAGGTCCGCCGCCTAGTTGTCGCCGTCGCCGCCACGTCGCCGCCCGTCGTCTGGGCTGTGATGCCAGGTTCGCCGTTTTGTTGTCGCCGTCGCCGCCCCGTAGCCGCCTCGTCGCCGCCCCGCTGCCGCCGCCCAGTTGCCCACCCCTTTCCGCCGTTGCAATCGCATTGTTTTGCATTGCTGTGCGTGGCTTTGCGTTGCTTCGCATTGCTTTGCGTTTGCGTTGCTTTGCGTTGCTTTGTGCTAGCTTGCGTTGCTCTGCGTTGCTTTCCATTGTTTTGCATATATTTGCATCGCGTTGCAATGCGTCGGATTGCTTTGCGTTGCCTTGCAGAACTTTCAATTACAATCGCATCTCTTGGCATTGCTTTGCGCCACATAGATTGCACATAGATGCATCGGCTCTCCGTTCAAAACAAATAATAGGACGTCCCCAAACTTAACGGTACCCTTTTCCGCATCGCAATTTGAATCTGATTCTGCCCCATCGCCCATCCTTACATACGAGCTCTCATCATCCCAGCTAAAGCAGCATCGTCTCCCCATCCTCTGTCAAACATACTATGCGCGCGCACTCGTTCATCAAAACAAGCAATAATGTTCAAGAGCCCTTTGCAACAGATGGGACGAAATGCGCACACGCACGCCGTCGCGCGCCCATGCCCAATCCTTCAAAAACCTGCGGCGCCTTAGGGGCTGTAAAATCGAGTGTCCCGAAACACATATAGGAACATATTGTTTCGCACCACGGATTTTCAAAAACCTGCGCTCGCGCTCTTGCAGATTCTTAAGATAAGCAACAATTTATCATCATCTTCACCGAATGCTACCAATCGTGCCTCTGTCGCGCATATCGAAATCATCCGACCGCCCCTGCGCGCGTGCTGTCGCAATAATCGTTTGCAAAACATTTGACGAACTGCGCGCGCGTCGTTGTTTTCACATGCCGTGTATGTCAACAACTTTCGGTTCCGTGGAGATTTCAAAACCGAGCGCCCCCGGAGAGTTGCACATAAACGCGCGTTTTCGCAACATCATGTTTCAAATGTGCCTGCGCTCACATCCTTATGAATTTTCAAAGAAAACCATCGGTCTGTTATTATGTGCTATATCGTCGGGGGGCACGATCCGTGTCAAATAATGCAATGATGGCCACTCTCGCGCAACGGCCGCGCGCGCATGTCGAACTCATTCCAACACCTTCATAACCGACCCGAGGATGCCGTCATCGTCGTCGGCGTGATCAGCATCGACGCCGTCAATGGCTTTGCCGTCGTCGTTGTCACCATCGTCGCCAGCATCGCTACTACCATCATCGTGACTACCATTGTCGACGATGCCATGATACCGCGCCCGCCCAAATCGCCGACTCGCTCTAAAGTGCCCGCGGAACTCCCACCCGTCAGCGCCACCGCGGCCGCATCGGTCGCCCCGAACTAGCTGGCCGCTTCGCGCGCGAGCATGCGCGTGCTAGCGCGCCGCAGGGATGCACCAGCCAACGCCGAACAGTCATCGCTATCGCCGCCGCATGGGTTTTGCAAACCAAGTTGCGGGTGGGTGGGTGGGATGGTTGCGAGAGCAGTGGAACTGATAACTTCAATTGTGGCACGGTGAATTGCACCACGTAAGTTTTCCTCCCTTTAAAAAAGAATAGATTTGACCCCCCGGGATTATCCGCTCAACTCTTCGTATTGCAAGTTACCTATAATTCTGTCCCATCGCCCATCCGAAATATGAACTCGCATCATCCCAGGGGGGGGGGGCAGTATCGACCCCGTCCCGCCATCCTGTGCAAGAAATACTATGCGCGCGCACTCGTTTATTACAAATCAGCAAGGTCTAAAACCCATTGCAAACAAAAGGACGAAATGCACACGCGCGCGTCGTCGCGCACGCATGCGGGCACCTTCTGCAACATTCGGCGTCGCAAAGATTTCAACAACGAGTGTCACAACAAAACGCAGAATCCAAACACATGGCTTCGAACCGCTGATCTTATAAGAACAACGTACGCGCGAGCTCTTGCGAATTCGTTTGGGAACCATGCATTTCGACATGTGCATAACATGCTACCAGACGGGCGTTGCAAGGAATGTCGCCATCGTTCGACGCCCTTGCGCGCGTTCTGTCGCAGGAAACCTTTGCAACACACGGGGCGAAATGCACGCGCGCGCACGCCGTCGCGCGCGCATGCCGAATTCAGTCAGACACGCTTGGTCCCGTAAGGATGTCAGCGCCGAGTGTCCAACCACACATAGAACAACCCATTGTTTCGCAACGCTGGTTTTCAAAAAAGCCTGCGCTCGCGTTCTTGCGAATTCTCGCGGAAACCGTGCAAAATCAACATGTTCACAGAATTCTGCCAATCGGGCCTCCCGCGCCGCATGCCGACATCATTCGAACGCCCTTGCGCGCGTGCTGGGGGAGGGGCGCGGCCCGTGTCAAATAACACCATGCGGCTACTCTCGCGCGTCGGCTGCGCGCGCGTGTTGGGTCCGTTCCAAAACTTTCATCACCGACGCGAAGACGCCGTCATCGTCGCCGGTGTGATCAGCATCGGCGCCGTCATTGGCCTTGCCGTCGTCATTGTTACCTTCATCACCATCGCTGCCCTCATAATCGTGCCATGATACCGCGCCCGCCCAGGTCACCGACTCGCGCTGAAGTGCCCGCTGGGAGTGCCCAGCGGTCAGCGCCACCGCGGCGCGTCGGTCGCGCCAATCTAGCTGGCCGCTGTGCGCGTGAACATGCGCGGGCTACCGCGTCCGCAGAGATGCACCAGCCAACGCCGAACACTCATCACAATCGCCGCCGCATGGGTTTTGCAAACCAAGTTGCGGGTGGGTGGGATGTTTTCGAGAGCATGGGAGGTGGTCGAGCGCAGTGCAGGGTAGTCACCGCATATACTGCACCACGTATACAGCAAATCGTAGATCGCACCACGTATATTGATTGCACTACACACGTTGCATTGCACAGTACGCTAGACCACACTCTTGGGAGTCCACGCTGGCTAACCTGAATTCCAAATCGCGATCTCGCGCGGGACGTCCTTGGCAAATGAGAGGATGCGGGAGAGCGTAAAGTGAGCTAAGCATCAAGCAGAGTAAAACTACCTTACCCCGGGTGATCTCCAACCGAAAACGCGAGACAATAGCCCCAGAGAGCCATTGCCACCCTTGGTGCCTGGCGGCCGCGGTTTTCAGTCGTCACCCATCGAAGACGCAAGGCGGGACAACTTACCCAACGGACACCGACACACGTTGGGCCTGCCAGCCGCGCTATGCAGCGTGTGCGTGGCGGGTGGGGACTTCTCCTTCAAAACAAGCAAGCCCGACCTGTCAGGACGGGAACCCGCCAGACCAGAGAGGAGCCTACTACCAAGCTCGAGCAGCGAAACAGACGCCAAAAAGGGTCTGCGCAAACAGCTGCAATGCAGAAGCCTGCAATGCAACATGACTGTATTTCTGCTCACCATCGTCGGCGCCGTGGCCTTCACGACATTCCTGGACCTCTCCAGACCACTCCCGGCTCTATCAACCAAGCTGCAACACAAACGGAACATAGTGCTTAACCTTGCAGCAATGCAATCAACTTTGTTTTTGGTTCTGACCGCCGTTGTTTGCGCTGTGGGCTTCGCACCCTGAATCCCTCACTCCAGCCTCACGTGGGGAATCCTGAGCTCAGACTCAAACGACCAAACTGAGGCGCAGAAGAACATCTCCAGCGCAAACAAAAACTGCAATGAAAAAACAAGGCAATATACACATATTTGTTCGTCGTCGTTGGGCACGGTGGGTTTCAAACCCTTCCTCAACCTCTCCAAACCACTTCCGTGTCACACGCGGCATCCTCGGTTCAAGCTCAAGCAATCAACCAAAAGCGGCCGAAACAACTGCTGCACAAAAGAAGCAACATTGCATGCGGAGTGCGAAGTGCTGAAGAGTAACGTAGCGCGCTCTGCGCAGGCGCCATGCGCAACAACAAAAACCAAACTGCAACGCAAAACACATCGCAACGAACAAACTTGCAATATGCTCATCGTTCGTCGGCGCCGTGGGCGTCACACCCTCCCTGAACCTGTTCAAGGTCCTCCCGTCTCACACGAGGAATCCGAAACTCAATCTCGGGCAGCCAAACTATATAGCAGAACAGTATCGCTCAGAACATGAGTGCATCGAGCAACAAAACATGTTCAATGCAAGCGTACGAATGTTTCCGGATGCCGCGGGCTGCACCCCCTGGCCCCTCCTCCTTGAACCTCCCCAAAACACCCGGTCGCACACGCGACATCTTGCGCGTAAGCTCGAGAAGCCCAACTAAAACGAACAAGAACAGATATGCCAACGCACTGCAAAATACAGCGCACAACAACCTTCTCTTCTGCTCATCGTCGTCGAGTGCCGTGGGTTAAAAGCGGGATCCTACAGTCAAGCTCGAGAAACCGAAGTGCAAGCGTGGTACTCGTCTTTTTGAAGCTCTGCGTCCCGCCGTACGCTACACGGTTTAGAACTTTATCCAAACCAAGCCAAGCCAATCTTGCAGCGGTTGGCCCGTGTTACACCTTGCTTTTCTGTTGGCGCACCCTGGAGTCGAAACGCCAACATGAAACAATGCATACATATCAAACGACCGGCAACACAACAAACAACGCAAGTGCAATCCGTACGTGTATAGAGACACACACATATATATATATATATATATATATATATAAGAAAGCACATGCGCATGCACATACATATACATTTGCGCAACGGACAATGGTGGTAACACAGCAAACTGAGTTTCTGGTCATCGTCGTTTGCGCTTTGTGTGCCATACCCTCGTTCAGCCTCATCAAAACTCACCCGACTCACTCGCGAAACCCAGACTCATGAGATCAACGTCACACAATAGGCGCACAACAAGCTGCTGCTATGCAACACAAAGCCTGCGGCACAAAACAAGTTGACTGACAACAGGCAGAGGTGACACACACAAGTTTGTTAGTCTTCCACTCCATGCTCTGTCCCTCCTCCTCTTTATCCTTCTGCTCCTCCTCTCCCTGCTGCTGCTTATCCTTCTCCCCCACACCCCGTCCTCCTCATATCCATGCTGCTGGCCCCCCACACTCTCTCCTCCTCCTCCTCCTTCTCCTCCTCCTCCTTCTCCTATCCGTGCTGCTGCTGCTGTTCATCTTCGTCCTCCTCTTGCTTTTCCTCACCTTGCCCCTCTGACGAGATCGAACGTTATTCTTTTCTGCAATCCAGGTGGAAGGCGATACTGCAAGTAGTGACCGTGGGAATGATGGACGCGTTACTGCAAGCGTCACTCATGGGTGACCGTGGGTTGCAAGCAACTCGACCTGTCGCAGGCGCAACCGATGGACTGAACGCGAGGCTCAAGCGGCACACACCTGCGACGCACACATGTATCAAAAATTGGGAACACACTCCGCAACAACAATCAGGGGGACGTAAGACCTGGGTACAGGGGACTCGGAAATCCCCGACGAAGTCGTCAAAAAAATGACGAGGCCGAGCCTGCATTTTGACGAGGCCTCCCGCTGCAGACATCCCACGAAACTCCTCCTCGTCAAAATCCGAGGCGCGGTCGTCAAAAAACGATGGCGAACCCGAGTCCTGGCAAACCCGGGTCTTACGCTCCCCCGAAGCAACAGTAAACAGTTCTGGCCTCGGGCCAGTCCTGCAGCGCATCGGGAGGTGGAGGGCGAACGAGCTGCCTACCAGCGAGAGGGTCACACGGAGCCCTCCCCCTCGCACTGGGCACCCCGCAAGCGCGAGCGGCCACCCGCGGTCCGCGCACCCCCGAGGCCGCGCCTCGGCAACGGGGGAGGGCGGGGGAAAAGCGGATCGCACCTGCGCGACGAGGAGGAGACGGGTCTCCTGCGAAAAGTCATGGCGACCTTCAGCCGCGGCTTGCGCGGGCCGCCAGCATGGCACGCTGCGTTGGAAGCGGGGGCGCTTAATTATGCGCGACCCTGCGCGGGCAGCTTCCGCGCGAGTGTCTGCGCAGTCGACCCCAAATTCTTCCGTCGCTGATCTACTCCTGGCCTGCTTCCAGGGGCAACGAAAGGGAGGGGCCTCTACCAGGAATCGGCGATGCATCGCCTATAGATCGGCCACAGACTCCCGCTGGCGAAGCCGCATGTGCCTGGGCGCGGTGGGCTATCAGGCCTATGTCGGCGATCGCTGGGCGATGTGGGGTCGATGCGTGCCCTCCTGAGCCTACGCCCCCCCAGTGTTGCCCCCGACCAGAGCCTGGCCTGCCATCCCTCAGCCCTGCTACTCCTTGCGGGCGGAAGCGCTGGAGGACGACGCCGACCCGCTCGAATCACTCGAGGGGCGCCGCTGCTGCTCGCTCTCGCCCGGCTCACCCTGCCGGCGGCGAGCGGGAGAAGGAGCCGGGGTGGTACCTCCGAGTGGGCACAGAAGGCCTCGCGTCGTAACAAAATCAAGACGAAAGGTTTTCAACTACTTTCGGCCCCGGGGGCCCTCGCCGGGCCTCGGGACCGTCAAGAAACGACTCAGGACGAAGAACCGGTCCCAGGAAACGTGTCGGGACTTCCAGGGACGCCGTCCTGAAAAAGTCAGGACGTCGCATGTCTGGGCCTCCGAGCCATGGACCACGAGCCACATAAGCCGCTGTGGAAAGCCACTCCACGCGAACTGGCCACAGGGAGCCAGGCAGCCCACGCGGGCCAGGAGCAGCAGAACCGACGGCCCAAAGCTCCCTCCAACACTTCAATTTCGAAGAGGGGGACCCAGCAACCTCGATGCATCTGAGCATAAGATGTCCACAGCACCGTGTCTGCAGGAATGCTCGTCTCTCATGGGTCGACGCAGGCCTCCCACATGGGGTAAAGGGTAGATGGCGCCGGGGGATCGCGCAGCATCGCCGATGCAGCGCCGACATCGGCGAGGCATCGGCGACGTCACCGTAGAGGAAATCGGGCTCCACATCGCGCCGTATCGCCACTGCATCGGCGATGCGGCGCGATCCTCCGACCCCATCTGCTCTGACCCCATCTGGGGGGGCCTCCCCGGAAGACCATGTCGGGTGTTGCCAGAAAGTGGTCCTGGCTCAAACCCAAGCCCCCTCGCGTCGTAAAACAACTATGGCGGACGATGTTTGGCCCTTTGCGGCCTCTGGGGGCCGTCACCGGGCCCCAAGACCGTCGAAAAACAACCCGCGGTGAAGAAGTGGACCCCAGGAAGGGATGCACACCTCTGGGGAGCCACGTCGTGGAAAAGTCATGACGTCGGGGCTCTGGGACAGGTGTCTTCAGCTCCCCGCGCCATCTTGGAACCCTTGGGCCATCTGGGCCTCGTGAACGGTGCTCTGGAGGCCATCGCCTCCCCAGAAGTCCTGGTGACACACTGGGGCCAGGAACGCTTTCGGCAGCACCCGATTTCGATGCAACTCCTGGGTGGTCTTCGTGGGAACGGTTCGAGGCAGTTTCGACTACACGTAAGAGTGACCCTTCGCTAGAGTGACCTTTGGTGCTGGCCCCAAGGCGGTCGGGTGATTTGAAATGACTTTGACCTCGCGTCGGCACCCGTGTCGGGTGATTGCGATCGCATCTGAGCGCGCGAGGGTTGGGCCCACCCCCCTCAATCGACATCAACGCATGCGCGGCGCACCCTACGGCGTGCTTCGGTTTCCCCCGGGGTGCCGGTTGACCAAACGACGCGGTGTCCGCCCCAGGACCGTCCCGAACCCCAGCCCAAATCGTAAATCGTCCAATTCGGATATTTTTGGATATCTTTGAATCTATTTTTGAACCAATGGGGATCTCTACAATTGCGAATTGTCCTAGCATATTCAGACATATTCCAAGCCCGCGGATGGGGTCGGTTTTGGCCATGACGCCGGACCTGGTTAGAGGTCATCGCGATGCGGCCCAGCAGCGCCAGACCTCATCGTGGCGGCCCCTGGCAGCGTCTGCTTTCGCAGCGCCTTCGAAATGACATTCGGGGCGTTCGACTCGAATTGGCGGAATTCCGCGGTTGCCCGCTGGCGGAAAAATCTTTCCAGCGGCGCCCCGCCGATCGTTGATGCCGCGCGACAATCCTGGCTTGAGCGGTTGCGATGGGCCCTCGCGGGCGCCATCGAAGCCGCGCACCAAGGTTTGAGCGGTTGCGTTGGGCCTTCGCGGGGGTCATTGAAGCCGCGCGCCAAAAGTCACTCCAGCCCAGGGTCACTCCGGCCTAGGGTCACTCCTACGTGTAGTCGGCAATTGGGCCCGATCGAAGTGCCACTAAGCCGAACTGGCCCACATCAAGCCCAATATCAAGACCGATCAAGCCAAATTACGTAAACGGAATGCAACGGGATTCGCCCCGATCGGGTCGGCTTTCGACCACGGCTACAGCAGCGCCGATGCTGACGAACTCAACCTCCCAGCAGTTGCGTCCTAGCTAGAAGGGGTCCGAGGCTTTGAGGAAAACCTATCAGAAGGCCGGGCGGCCTCTGGAGAGGCAGCTCCGCCTTCTTGAAAGGCCCCCCCCTCGCTCCCCCCTCTTGGAGACGCCGCTCCGCCTTCTTTCGAGGACGCGCAAACATGGGTTAGCGATCGATGGATTTGGCTCGCCCGTCGCCGAATCCATGGATCGGGGGAGGTGCCCTCCCCAAACTGCGGCCAATGCCGCCTCGTTCGGCGACGGAAATCCGCGATTTCGCAAGGAAACGGGACCCGTCGCTAATCCGCGCCCCCTGATCCATGGTTGCGATCGCCTGATTCTTGGAAGGCCCCAAATCCGCGCAGAACGGCCCTTGGACCTCTCCACGGGTCCATCCTGGGCAGTTTCCCAAGCCGCGCCCGGCTGCGGCGTCGAGAACCCCCCCAGAAGACGCCCGAAGACCGCCCAGAACGACGGCGTCGCGGGCGGCAGAGGTAGACAGAGGAGGAGGGGGCGGAGGAGAAGGAGGAGGAGGAGGAGGAGGAGGAGGAGGAGGAGGAGGAGGAGGAGGAGGAGGAGGAGGAGGAGGAGGAGGAGAAACGCCAACAGAATTAGCCCAGCAGGTTCGTAATCCCCGAAATCCCCGACTGACGGAAGGCGGCTTGCCTGGTCCTTGCCCTGATAGAACTCGCCGCGCATGAACGGTCCTGACCTCCCTTCCTGCGGCAGGCGTTGAAAGCAGACAAAAATGCCAACCGGTACTACGCATGCATGCATCTGCACGAGGGCTGTGCGTGGATAGGCGTGCTCTGAAAGCGCTGGCATTACATCTGGCGGCGGCCAAAGACGGGGCATGCAACAGGCAAGAGGCTCGGCACCCCAGTCTTTGGGCAGCTGCGGAACAATCTGCTTTGCAACGGGGACGAGAGAGCGGGCGCGAGAAATAATGTCGGACATCGCCAGTATTGATTTGACGACATCCAAACACACAAACACAACAACCGGTGGCTTGCCTAAATCTGCGGGTGGTTGGCCAGGCATTGAACATGGCTTTCAGGAGGATGTGATCAAACAGCTGTGCAGTCGCTTGGCCATCACGTTTAGTCTCAGAACAACAAGGCCAACATCCACATGGGAGCAGTCATTGTCACAATGACGTCGTCGGGCGAAGATGCGCTGGGGAGGGTCAGTATGAGGGCGATTACTTATCAGGAGCGCGGCAACGTTTTGTTGTAACTGTTTGGCAGGGCGGTCGACAGGAGCTTGATGAATACCAATGCGGAGTTCAAATTCGCGGCGCATATGAAACATGCCCTATGGTTGGAAGTATGGATGTAGGGCGCGTGCAGGAGCGAACTCATCATCATGCTCAGCTTCTAAATAACAACGATGCCACCCGGGGAATGCATGACTCCTCAAAGATACTCGCAGGAGGGGGCGCGGCGCAGGATCGATGCACTCTTGCGCCCAGCGGGCAGACCAAGACCTTTCAGGTAATGCATCGGTTCCGGGGGGGAATTCTCACTCCCGCTCGAGAAGCGACCTGCTCGGCGGAAAAAAATGCCCCACGCGAGTCGCAACAGGCAGCGCATCAACATTACAGGCCTGAGTGGACTTAACGAGACTCTGACCAAGCCGGCGCGCGCCCTCCGTCCGAGACCCAAGTTGTCGCCCCGCAGCGGCCCGGGCGCGCGTCGAGCCGCCAAGGCCCACCGCAACGCCGACCAATTTGCCAGAGCGCCTCATCTGGGATTGAATAATGCTCAGCCCACGGTCGCGAAAGCAGTCGACCGCCTTCTGGGGATCATCCGGGTTCAGGACACTGATCACGCATTTCGCATTCCTTGCTGTTCAAGTGGGGGCCCGCGAGGCCGCCAGAGACCCAGAGGCTCTCGATGACGAGGGGGGGGGGGGGGGACGTGAATGTTGCGAGCGACGAGGGATGAATCATTTGCGAAGGCAGCTCGAACCCCAGACGAGGCCGCAGCTGCAGAATGTGCCGCAGGGCAGGGTCGAGGATGAGGGCGAGGACCCCGCTGAGTGGGAAACCCTGTTGCATGCCTCTCTTGGCCCAGTATCCCTGGCTGCAATTTTCCATGGAGATGCAGCGCGGTGATAGCGAAAGCCAGGAAACGCGGCAGGCCCGTCTTGCCCAGACGACAAGGATACAGTTTTTGAGAACACTCGGGAACGCATTCTTACAGTCGAAGAGCGCGACGCCGCCCACCGCCTAACACAGCGCTGCGCCCAAGGGAGTCAGCGCGCCATTCATGGTGATCAACTAGTCATTGATGAGTCTGCCTTTGTCGAAACCACGCTGGATCTCGCGGCGTGCGTCGGCGGCAACTTCGTTAAGCGCCGACGCAGTGGCAGCGCTCGCGAGCTTGTTGTCCGCGTTGGACAATGAAGAGGGCGCGCAGCTGCAGGCTCGCGAAGCTCCGCCCCGCTGTTCCCCACCTCCCCCTTCGGCAAGAAGACAGCGCGGCGGCGGTTGAAGTCGTTTTCCAGATGGCCCCCTTCCAACAGAAACTCGCGCAGCTGGTAGCGCGCGACTTGCGTTGCAAGGCCCGAGAAGAGCCACGCGGAATAGGGGGTGCCGTCTGGCCCGGCTGCTGCGTCTGTCGTTGCGGAGGCGATTCGGCTAAGAAATCTGTCTTCCGTCATTTTCCCATCGAATCGTGGATGAGCCAGTCGTTTTCGTAATCTGCGAGGTCGCGCCGTCCGCGCGCTGGATATAGCTACGCAAAGAAGGCCCACCAGGAAGAATGTCGGGGTCGCAGCTCAACGCTCTTCCCCAATAATTGGCCAGATGGGCTGCGGCACCGTTCGGGTCGGCGCGCACTTCGCCTTCGGAGCCTTTCGCGCCTGCGAGCTTGATGTGGGGGCGCAGGGCAGGCCTGGCAGAAGAGAGTCTACGAACGCGTGAAAAAGCTTGCTCAGCTATATGGCTTGCTCAGCTATATCCGTGAGCTTCTGCGTGTGTCTCGGGACCCCCCCCCCCCCTTCCTCGCTGTGCCGGGCTCTCATCAGCTCGGCAAGATGGGCGCGGAAGCCAGCCTGGCCCAGCCGCGCCATCACGGCAAGGTTAAAAAAAGTGAGCACATGCCTGTGCCCGTGGCAAGCACGACGGGCATGCCGAGGACGCTGAGAGCGATCCGCGCCTGCGAGCTTTAACGCGCCGGCGGCCTTGTCAGCCCTGCTGACGGCGCCCGCAATCTCAAAGCAGCGACGCACCTGAGTGGAGGCAAGATGAAAGGTGGCTTTGATCGGAGGGCACGGGAAAAGGGCGCGTGATCGGAGGGCACGTGCTGCTCCGTTACTTCCCATGGGGCTCCGGGCGAAGGACGGTGATCGAGTGGCGTGGGGTATCCATGTCTATGTATATCCTATCGAGTCTAGCGTGGCTCTGACGACCACGAACGATAGCTTTACGCGCAAAGGATGGCTGTCCCACTTCAGCAGAGTGCTTCGGGGAGAGTGCGTCGGAGGCAGTGGCGAGGCGAGATGGCGTAGGCGAGGGCGTCGGGGGTGTCGGGTAGCATCTAGCTTCGCCATGCTCGTGAAAGCTGAAGTCTCTAAGAATCACGCTAGTGCACTGAAGCCGGAGCGAGCATGCCTTTCTGACAACTCGGGAACCAAATGCGCCGCTGAAAACTGAAGAGGCACATTTGGCCCGCAGCCCTGCAGAGAACGCGCGACAAGGGGCGACGTCGACAAGGGCGATCTGCGAGAACTTCTCGGCGAGGCTTTTGCGGGCCAGGATGATGATCCCACAGGCGTGCCCGCCCGCGATGACTGAGCGGGGAAAGCGAAACCCAGGGTCGTCGCGTTCCAGGGCGGCGAGGCCCCCCTTCTGACCGCGCCCCCCCCCCCCCCCCCCCCCCCCCCCCCGCGCTAGCATTACTTCCGCCCCCCCGAGCTAGACTGGCCAATGCTTTGAACTTCTCCCGCGAATGGGGGGGGGGGAATGAAAGAGAGCGCGCGCGTCCCGCGCGCGCGCGTGCAGCAACTGGGCAGGCAAAAGCGGCGTGAGCCTGGCATCTGCAGCAGATAACTGAATGTGTCCATCAGTCCCTGGAGACGAGCAGGTACCTGCAGAGTCTAGTGAAGTCGTTGCACTCCACTTTATACCTGAAGGCAAGCGCGCGGCGTCGAAATCGCTGGGCTCCATCGGCGCAACAGTCCCACTTCAATCTTCGATGCCGATGACCGACGAGCGCGGCGTTGGCGTCTCCTAGATAGAGAGCGCCCGTGTGTTGAATGTCGATCTGGAAGTGGCTGCGCGTGACCTGATCGACGTCGAAGGTGCCCGCTGCGTGGTTAACCTCATTAAACGAGATGAGCGGCCAGACGTCCGTGCCATTGGTCCAGTGAGTCGTGCCGCAATAGCCGTTGATGATGGTCTTCGGTCCAGCGGAGAAGTGCGGGCTGGCGAAGAGAAGCTCGATGATCGGGTACCATGTCCTGCTCAGCGCGCGGAGCTTGGTGCGGACGTCGAGCGGGAAATCGGTCCTGGCGTTCATGATGCGGAGCGGCCCGTCGCGCGGATCCATCCACTGGCTCTGGGGCGCATTGTGGATCTCGGTGAACTCCTTGGCGAGGGCCTCGCTCGAAAAGGTGGGGCTGCGTGACTGGCTGACGCGGTGGAACTGAGGCGCCATGTTGTTGAGCATGACCGCCGTCAAGTCTTGGTCCTTGAAGCTTGCAAAATGCGTTTGCCTCGTGGATGCTAGAACTGGCCGAGGGAAGTTGCCGATCCATCGTCTGCACGTGTCGCGCTTGTGCGGGGAGGACTGAGAGGCTGGTGGGGCATCGCATGAGCTGCTGTCAGCCCGCCGTGGCTTGATTCTCGGAGAAGCTGAAGCCATGCCAACCCAAGAGTCACTGGCACCCATCGCTGAAGCTGCTGAGCTGGACCCACCAGCGGTAGAGGATCACTGGAGAAGCTTAATGACGTCGTGGTGCTCTTTCAGCTGCGCATGGAAGGATTGGGTGTGCGCCGGCTGTGCCGATATCCCTGCGGTGTTCTCATCGATGCGTTTGTTCGCAGCGCCCGTCAAGATGCCGAACTGCTGAGCGAGGCTGGACTGCATCGTGTTGCCAAGCTCCTTGCTTTGTGCTGTGACGGTCTGCTCGGGAGCTGACTGCAGATTCGCGACCAGGGGGTCCATGCCGCCTTCAACAATGGCTGATAGTGGCTGAGGGAAGGCGACTGCCAGCTCTGAGAAAACGGGGGCTGTGGGGAGTCTGATTGACGAAAGGAATTGGCCTCCTGTCGGCCGAAGGAAGCTCGAGCCTTGAGCCGAAAGGGCGACGGAGGAGGAGGAGGAGGAAAAGGAGGAAGAGTTAGCAGCAACTGCTCTCTCATTCCGCCGCCCAGGGGGCCAATCTGAAGAATTTCTGTTGCTGCCGCGTCATCCAGACGGCGCCGCAGCCCAACCCTGTTCTTCGCGGGCGGCGTCATGGGCCACGCGACGTGGCGACGACACAAGTGCGGCACGCCGCCACCAAAAATCCCCCGCCGCCACCACTCCCTCATGATACTCGTCCTCCTCTGTGCCCCGCCCTCCTCGTGCTCCACTCAAAAACCGTCACGCGCAAGTGCCAGCATCGGCGGCGAGCGAGGGGAGGAAGTGGGAAGGAAGAGGCCTTTTCAGAAAACGGCGGGATTTCTCAGGAACCCTCACGCCTTCTGACATGTTTTTTGCACCTCTGGGGAGGTTTTGGCAACTTCTGAGAAGGCCAGGGGACTCCCGAGTCTTCTGAGAAAGCTTGCCCCTTGTCACTCCCCCCCGGGCTCGCCACCGAAGACCCCCTCTGGGGAAACCAGAAGGCACCGATACCGCTACTCCCAGGACCTCTCCCGAGGTACGTCCTGACCAGGATTGCGAAGCGAATCCAGCGGTGGCGACGAGGGCCTCTCATCTCAGGAGGCCCAGAGAGGGGGAAACGAGAGAGAAGCACCATGTTGGGTACCCTTTTTCCTCCTCCGACCCTCGCCCCAGACCCCAGGTTGCTCATGTTCCGCGCACCGCGCCCCGCGATGCGCGGCAACCTCCGAGAACCCCACGCCCTCGCCCAGCCGCCCCTCCCCTTCGAGAGGGGCCTCCTCCGAGAACCCCACGCCCTCGCGCTACCCATCCCCCCTCGAGAAGGGCAGCCCGCCCCCTCCCCCCTCCCCCTCCGCCCCCTCGAGAAGGGCGGTCCCCTCCCCCCCCGCGCCGCCGCCTCTCCCCTTCGAGAAGGGCGCCCCACCCCCTCGCGCCGCCGCCCCCCCCCTCTCCGCCCCATCCCGCAGGGCAACGACAGGGGGGGGACTCTCCCAGGGAGACCGGCGTTGCTGTGGCATCGGCGGTACACATCGCCGATGGATCGGCGATCGCGAAAGTAAAGGCCACGTGCGAACCCCACCCCACCACCCCACGATTTCTGAGGGGGGACGTGGGGTTCACGTCGCTTGGGAGGTCCCGAACGAAGTGGGCCCCACCTCCTCCCCCCAGCAATCGCGGGGCGGTGAGGTGGGGCTCGAATGTAGCCTCCTAGAGGCATGGGCTCTCGGGCCCCACGTCGGCGAGGCATGGGCTCTCGGGCCCCACGTCGGCGATCCATGGGCGATTGGGGATCGCTGCGCTCCCCCCATGGGCCTTTTGAATTTGTTCCCCCACATCCTGAGTGGGGTTCTTTCTCAGAACACCCTCTCCTTCTCCTCCCCCTCCTTCTCCTCCTCCCTCCTCCTCCACCATGCCTACCCTCTCATACCAGCCCTACCATGCCATATCATACCAATACCATACCTATCATACCACACCTACCATACCAGACCGACCATACCTACAATACCAGCCCCACCATACCCAACCATACCTGCCACATCATGCCCTACTATAACATACCATACCATACCATACCATACCATACCATACCATACCATACCATACCATACCATACCATACCATACCATACCATACCATACCATACCTTACCAAACCATATCATACCATACCTACCATACCATACGATGCCATACCATACCTACCATACCACACCACACCTACCATACCACAGCTACCATACCATACCTACCACTCCAGGGAGGCCACTCCCACTCCCACTCCTCCAGGGAGGCCCCGCCTGAGCGAGGAGGGTATTCGCAAGCCATATTATGTATCAGGTTTCGTGCCCCTCCCACTCCTCCAGGGAGGCCCCGCCTGAGCGAGGAGGGCATTCGCAAACAGTGTTATTTATCAGGTGTCGTGCCCCTCCCACTCCTCCAGGGAGGCCTCGCCTGAGCGAGGAGGGTATTCGCAATCATGTTATTTATTAGGTTTCGTGCCCCTCCCACTCCTCCAGGGACGAACGTGCTTCCTGAACAGCCGTCGTCTTCCTCCCTGCTGCTCCCCCTCCTTGCCTTGGTCTGCGATGGCCCTTCCATTCAGATTGCTATGATTTGCCTTATTGACCCCGCGAAGCCCTCAACGTCCGTATGCTGGGAACTCCGTTAGCATGTTTGTGTAAGGCAAAACCTCTCTTGAATTCAAAGAAGCAGCTTTTTGAACTCAACAAATCCGTAAGTGAAAACGGTACCGATACCGCTGCTCCACGGGCCCTTCCCCTGGGGTGCGTCCTGACTGGCGTCTCGAGGCGAATCGAGTCTTGGCGACGAGGGAGGAGCAGCGGCATCGGGACCTCGCTCCTCTGATGCTCTCCCCGGCCCAGGCCGCGGCGCGTGAAGCGCGATCATCTCCGCGCGCCCCGCGGGTGATCCAGGGCAGCCCTTCTCCCTTTTCTGGAGCGCCATCGGTCCTGGCTGCCCTCGACGGCCCCGACGGCAAGCTCGTGATGCCCGGACTCCTGGCTGCACAAAGTGGCTGCCCGCGTCTCCACCGCGGTCCTGCTGCCCTGTGCTCGGGTGCTGCCAGGAGGTGGCCCTGGCCCTCAAGAAGTGCCCCCGCGGCGGGTCGCCTCGGGCCTGCCTCGGCCCCTGGGGTCCCGCGACAACCAAAAGAACCACCCGGGATGAACACCTGGCCCCCGGGAAGGCATCCAGACCTCTGGGGAGCCACGCCGTGGGACAGAAATCATGACGTCGGGGGTCTGGGAAAGGTGTCCCCAGCTCTTCGCGCCATCTTGGACCCACTGGGGGCCCCCCGAGCCTCGTGGGGGGGTGCCCTGGAGGTGGCCTCCAGGCCTCTGGAGGCGATGGCCTCCAGACTGAATGCCATCGCCTCCGCAAAGATCCCGGGGACACCTCTTCGGGAGCGGCCAAGAGGGGGGTGTCCAAGAGGGGGGGGTGCAAATCATGACTGGCGGCATGTGCGCGGCCCAGCGGGGGGGCCGGGGACGCAGTGAAATAAGAAGAGGCGCCATGAAATCTGGGGAAACATCATGCCCCCCGCCATGAGATCCCCCCCCCCCTAGTCGTCACCCCCCTCCTTTCCGCCAACAACCTCTGGGGCCCAGGGACGCCCTTGACAGCACCCGGCGCCTGCAGGATGGCGCCCAGCACGCTGGGTCTGGGCTGTGCGGGGGCGCTCTCCGGGTCCTCCTGTGGTCGGGGGAGAAGTCGAGACGAACGATTTCGCGTCATCTCGCCATCGCTTGGACGTCCATTCCCTGCGCATGTTTCGGTGTCGTGCGTGCAGGTTTTCGCAGCGTGAGCAAGACTGCTCCTCGATGGCCCCTGCCAGTAAAAAATGCACGCGTCCGAGCGATGCCACGTCATTTCGTCCGAGCTTCATTTCGTCCACTCCGATTCGCCTGGACGACGCGAAAGAGGACGAAGCGGAAGCGGACGAAGCGACAGCTCACCGTCGAGACAGCGTCGGCCCTTTCTGCACTCTTCGGCCCAGCCTGGGCCTCCTGCAGTCTGCTCGCCGCCCTGGCCGCGTCCGCCTCGAGCAGAAGCATGCCACGACGGACCCCGGAACGGCTCAGGGGACGGACCCTCAGAGGACTCGGGCCGGGCCGGAGAGCTGCCGCTGTCTCGACTGGCCCTCCTCCGACTGTCAGGGAGCGGACAAGGGGGGGGAAGGGGGGGGGCAGGGGACTGGCTGAGGCGGAGAACATACTCTCAGAAGATTCGGGCCGGGCCGGAGAGCTGCCGCTGTCTCAACTGGCCCTCCTGCGACTGTCAGGGAGCGGACAAGGGGGGGGGGGCGGGGCAAGGGGACTGGCCGAGGCGGAGAACATCGGCCCGGGATCGGCAGCGGCAGGCCCAACGCCGAGACGGCGAGCTCCTGGGCAGGAGGGGGCACCCCGAGCCCCCATCGGCGAGGGCTGGGCGACTGGTGGTCGGGGGTCCCCCCCCCCCCCGGAGCCGGTTCGGCGGCCCGGATCCTTGTTCGTGAATATGGACGCGAAGAAGGTGCGGCGCTTCCCCGCGTCCTCCTGCGGCTCCTCCTGGCCCTCGGGCGCCTCGCTGCGCGAGAAGATGGAGGCGAAGGTGCGGCGCTCCGCCGGGGCCTCCTGCTGCTCCTGCTGCTCCTCCGGGCCCTCTGGCTCCTGCCTGCGTGACAGGATGGAGGCGAAGAAGCTGCGGCGCTCCGGCGCGGCCTCCTGCGGCTCCCCCTGCCCCCCGCCGCCCTCGCCGTGCAGGATGCTCCCGGCGCTCCGGCCGCGCGCCAGCGCGTCGGCGCCCGGGCGGTCGTCGGCCTCGAGGTCCTTGGGGTCCTCGGCGGCCCTCTCCTGCCAGACACTGCGGAAGGGTGTCACCACGAGGGGGGGGGTCACCGCCTCCTCCTTCTTTTTTGGGGGGGGGGGCCGCGCGATGGACAGTTTGGCCGAGCGGTCTAAGGCGGTGGCTCACCGCCTCCTCCTTCTTAGACCGCCCGATGGCGTGTGCCATGGCGCTCCCTCGGATGGGCCCGAGGGTACCTGCCAGGACGCACCCCCGGCTGGCTGGGCCCGCCGGGACCCCCACATGCTTCCAGCGGGGCGCCCAAGGGCATCTAACAGAGTCCTCGATCACCCATCTGCCCTTCTCCTCGATCCTCGATCCTCAGAAGAAGGTGGAGAGCCCCCTGGTGGTGATCACCCTTGGCACTGTCTGGTCCTTAGGCTGCCACATGCTGATTACTCCCCGCTTTGCTGGGGCTGGGGCTCTCAAGCCGCTGCACTGCTCACACAAGTCCTCCGAACACTGACGGCAATTCCACCTGTTCGGGTGCTGCTAGAAGTGCCCCTGGCCCAAGGTGTGCCCCCAGCTTTTCGCTCCATTTTGGAGCCCCTGGGGCCCTCTGGGCCTCGTGAGAGGTGTCTTGGAGGCCGTCTGGGCCACTCCGAGAATCCTGGGGGTACCTTGGGCTGGGGGTACTTCTAGCAACACCCGACCTGTAGCTTCCGGAATTCTCCTTCCAATTGTGGCAGGTGTTCCTGTTCTTGCACCCCCATCCGTACTTTGTGTTATAAGGGGGCCCGCCGTAGTCGCTCCACACCATGTACTGATTACACTGTGGACACTCAGGGCGCTTTTCTTCTTCGTCGTCATCTTCGCCATCAGCGTCGTCGATTACCTTGGCCTGGTCTTCAGGGTTGAAAGACACAGCCCTCGATGTCTTCTTGACCCTCTTCTTCTTCTTCTTGAGCTGCCCTGCCCCCACTTCTGGGTCGGGGTCGTCGACGCCCTCCTCCTCACGGACACTCACAACCACCGCATCAATCGAGGTGGCGGCGCCGCCTGCCGGGGTACCCTCGGAGGGTCCCGATTTTGACGCCAACGTCGGCTCGACTGGCTCTGCCTGCTCTTCCCGCTCAATCGCCGTGTCCGCGCCGCTGCTGGTGAGGGGCTCGCCCTGACCCTTTGTCCTGCTCGCCCTACACATCCTGGCGAATATGCAGACACAACAGCAGCAGATGAGCAACACGCCCAAGGGCAATAGGACGCCACGCTCCCAAGAGAAGTCTTGCGGCGAATTACTGGCAACTGCGTCCTGGCCAGATTCCAAAGGCTCAACCATCGTAGTTGTATCATCATTCGCATCGTCATCCGTGGACACCTCGGCTGGTCCGTAAGGCAAGACACGTGCGAATTGTGAATAAAGCTGCTACCACGTACTACCACACATCTTAACGCAGGTAAGCTGATGCTGAAAAGGTGTACCTAACCTAAATGACACAAGCACGCAACACCCTGCGTCGTGCCATTCTCTCCAATGAGCTGATGCGAATGGCTTCACAGTGCTTTCAGTGTGCCTCTACAGTGTGGTTGGCTACGTGGTTGCCTGGTTATGCTTTATGCTCGTTGCGAATGTGGTTGACGAATTGCACGTACGCGTGAGGTTTCTTTCGTACCATGTGCTGCCATACGTGTCTGGCTGATCGTGCAGACTCGTACGATTTTTACTTTTTCGCTTTGCTTGCGCTTCTTTTCGAGGTGCCTGCTTTGAATTATGAATGCTTGTCGCTTGCCTGCTCATGCCCTTGCCTATCCGGTGCCCGCCCGTCGGAGCCCGTGGGCGCCTCTTGGGCGCCCCGTGCGCTGGGTGGGTCGGCCAAGGTTTCGCCTGGCGCCCGCCCGTGGGCGCCTCGTCGGCGTGTCGTGCGCTGGGCGGCCGCACAGCTCGCACCGCACTGCCTGCACCACGCAGCTCGCACCACACGGCCTGCACCGCACAGCTTACACCACGTGGCTTGCAGCGCGCAGCCTGCACCACATGGATTGCACCGCGCGCCCCTTCACCTTCCTCTGTAGCTGTACACATACACCAGCGTTCGTTACGAATCGGCCCCCCGGGTCTGCTTTTTGAGGGAGCCTTGTGGGATGACAACAGTGCCCCGTCTATTAAGCCGGCTTTGGACATGCGCAGCACGGGGGAATGTGGCTTATTACGCCGATGTTCTGCATCTTTCTTCATACACATACTTGCGTCAACCTACGCCCAATCTTCATGTTTCACAACCTGCGGAAATTCATAATCAATAGATCACCACGATCACCGACTATCAAGACAGGGAAGTTCACCATCTACGAAAAAACGACGATACCTGCACTACTCCTTCCACGAGACCCCCCCCGGGCCAGCGCTGTGACTTCATTCGAGAGGTCAATGATCCAATCTTCATTTTTGAAATTCGTAAACCGGGCCACGACCTACGAATCACTCACAGTCACCGTGTCGCTGCCGTCGCACCCGCAAGCGTTATCATGGCGTCGCCATCGCAGTTACTACCGCCCTTATCAACATTGCCACCTTAAAAAATGCATTCACAATTTGGCCACGAGGGGTTCGGATAATGAGGCCCCCCCACGACAGAGCGGTGTCAGGAATACTAAAGCGCGAAGAGGGTGAGTGCACCAGAGAGAATTTGTCAGGGATGTCCGCCACCTTGCTTGAAGCGGTTGGGCGGTTGGCGTATGTGTGTGTGTGTGTGTGTGCGTGTGTGTGTGTGTATGTGTGTGTGTTGCGCCTTTCCTTTTCCATTATTTCGCTTCTTGCGAACCATCGAAACCAACATCGTTGTATCACTTCCAACACGTCCCTGGGCGTTTCGCCTTCCGAAAAAAAAAAAACACTCCCAAAAACGAGGGTCCGGGTAGCCAGGTCCGTTGGCCCTCCCCTGGGGCGCGCCCCCCGCCCTCAAGGCCCCCTCATGGCGCCCGCTCGAGCACGGTGGCGGAATCGCGCGGCATGCATTACACAGGTAGGAGTAGGAGTCGAGTGGCGTTGGAGTGGGGCAGAGCATCGTCGAGTGGCGTCGAACAGAAAGTGTCAGGGTAGGCATGGTATGGGCAGGGTTGGTAATCACACGAAGTAGGATAGGGGGTAGGGTCGAGTAGGGTAGGTACAGTAGGGCCGGGCAGAATAGGATATAGTACAATAGGGTAGCGTAGCGTAAGGCAGACTGTCGTACAGCAGCAGTGAGTCTGAAATCGACCAGAAGTATCATATAATAGGCTGAGTGGGACTAGGCGTAACGTGGAGTAAAGTAGGCATGGGCAACGTCAAAATTATCCAAGTCAAGGGATTCAGAAGGCCCCGCCTACTCCCATCCTCCCTCCCACAACATGAGCATCGCTTGGGACACACTTTGAGTTTGGCATTGAAGCGCGCTCCCACTTCGCAAACGGAAGGCGCTCGCGCGCGGTTCCGCTTCCGACGACCGCGCGCGAGCGGTCCGGCGCTCCCGGTCCCGCTCGCGCGCGGTCCCGCGCGCGAAGAGAAAGCTACGCGGGCCGCGCAGGGGCGGGAGCGGCAAACATGCCGATGGGCGCGGCGAAGGCGACGCATGCGCCGCGCTGACGCAACATTGCCACTTTCACTCGCGAACTGCGCGGCGTTTGGGCGAGGTCGGTAGTCTGCCTGCTCTCGCGCGGCCCCACTGCCGCTGTTGCTTTCGCGCGCTTCGGCAACGAACCGTGCGCCACGCCCGCGCTGGAACGCCACTTCCGAAGCAGCTGCGCACGCAGATTTGGCGAGGGCGACCAGTCGCCCACTCGCGCGGGCCCGCCCCGCAGCTGGCGAGCGGCAGGTGTGCGCGCCGCGTCGAGGCACGACTGCCGCTTTTCGGGCGAAATCGGAGCGGCGCCCGGCGAGCTGTTGGCCCGCTCGCGCGTCGACGAGCGCACACATGCGAAACAGGTGCACGGAGCCCCAGCTGCAGCACCACTCCCTGGAGAAGCGGAGAGCGGCGTCGGGACGAAAGCGACATCTCGGCCTTTCGCGTGGGATGCGCGCCCCATCCTACTCCCGCCACGCACTGTGCAACATGGGCGACTGAATGTCAATCTTGAAACGATGTATTGTGTTTTAACGGTGCGATGGACTGGCCCGGATTGGGTCGCCATCGGCTGGCTATGTGGCGTAATGGGTGTATGTGCTCACAGGTACCAGGGACTGAGCAGATTAGGCCAGGGTCGGATAGACTAGCGAAAAGTAGTGTCAAGCCAGGTGCGCAAGCGTCATGTCTGACGCCCTCCCCCTCCCCCATCCCTTACCGTTGCACAGGCCCCCTCTCTACTCGCACGTGCCGATGTCACATAGAGCAATGATCCCGAGAGGGTAAGCGATGCATGGTACAGCACGACGCAGCATGGCATTGCGCCGAGAACGCGACTCATTTCGACAACACGGTCAAAAGGAAACCAGCAATGACACAAGACGGGAATCCACATGAACGTGTGGAAACCGGGAAGCGCAAAAGGAGACCAACGCTGCGGCGGGAACACGAATTCGAAGGGCTTGAACTGCGGAAGTGAAACCAGCACTGCAGTGGGAGCGCGATTTGGACGGAATGGAAGCGAGGAAACGAAGCCAACGCTGCAGCAGGAGCACCATCTGGAAGAGCCGAAACATTGAAATGAGGTCAGCTCTACGATGGGAACATGATTTGGAAGGGCTGGGAAGGGAAACTTGGAGCCAACGCTGTAGCTGGAGCGCCATTGTGGAACGACTGAAAACGTTCGGATTGAAAAACACACATATTAAAGATCAACTCGGCGCAATGCTTTGTAAAAGCAATACGCGGAGGAGGACAAGACAGCTCACCGACGTCTTCGGGGGAGAGAGGGGTGTATTATTCATATTGCGTACTTGTAAAACAGAGTACCGCAGAGCAGGGCATATGATAGGGCAGAATCGGGTATACTAGAGTAGAGAAGAGAAGTGTAGAGCAGAGTCGATGAGTTTAGATCAGAACAGAGGAGGAGTGGAGTAGAGTAGGAGTATAATATAACAGATACACAATAGAAACGGTTAGAGTAGAGTATGATAGGGTAGGGTCGGGTCGAGTAGAGCAGGGTAGAGAAGAATAGGGAGGATGGTAGTGGAGTCGGGTAGGGTGGAGCAAAATAGAGTGGAGTATAGCCCATTCCAGTCCGGTCTACGTCAGTCTATTGAGCTTTAATCTTCTGATCTATGTACATATATATATATATATATATATATATGCTGAGGACAGCGCTGGCGGATCTATTAGAATTTGGAGTCCCAGATGCAAGACAAACCAAGCATTGCCACACAGAGCCAATTCGAATTGGAAGCCAGTGAGATCCCAATCGGGATCCAATTGGAATCCTCTGAATATGTGATATCCTCCGTTCGACTTGGAATCCACTCAGAATATAATTGGAATTTGATTTGGATCCTCTGGATGTGGGATATCCCGAATCCAAGTAGAATGCAAGGAGAAACCACATTGAATCCAAGAGGAATCGAGCAGACACCTGAGAGCCAATGGAATTCAACTGGACCCGAATCGGATTCAGATCGGAATTCAATCATAATTGAACAGACACTATATCCAGAAGATCCCTGTTGGATCTGGAAAACAAACCAACACGAATTCATTAGAAATTGAGCAGACCATGGCTACAGAGCGGCTCTGTTCGATTCGAATCGGAAAGCCAATCGGGATCCAATGGAAATGACGCAGACTCCAAACTCGCAACATCCAATGCGATTTGAATAGGAGCCCGGCCAGAATTCAATCGGAATGCCGCCGCGCCATAGTATACTCTCGATTCCATTTTTGGGATCACGAAATCACATCATCACTGCGCTCGGGCTCCAACATATGAAACGGTAGACCCCTGGGGCGGGGGGTAGCAAATTCATGTAGATATAGAAATAAAGAAGTATACAGAGGAATATCAAGACAGAAAGAGAGAAAGAGAGAGAGAGAGAAAAGACAATATATATAGAGAGAGAGAGAGGGCGAGATGTATACACGAGATGCCCGCCGCGCCATCCGCCCGGTGGCCTCGGGACCCTCCCAGGCAAAGTTTCTGGTTTCCGTATTCAGGGCTTCTTCAATTTCTCTAGGCGGCACCAGGACCATATAGTCGTCGTGCTATCATAAGGAACGCTGGATGAGGAACGAAGGGTTTTTCTGGCCCCTGCGGGCTTGGGCTTCGAATAGGTGTCTAGACCTAGATCTCAGTAGCGGCCCGAAAACTAAAGCTCCTCGGGATCCCGAAGAATTCGTTTTCAGCGCCTTCACTGTGCCAAGACAAAGTCTGAGAAACCAGGAGGAAGATCGAAACACTTGGGCGTCAAACAACGTTGTTAGGACTCTGGAGGCCTCCGGGATCCTGCTAGGATTCCAGGATACATGTTGAGAAAGAAATGCGAGCAAGACGAGGAAGATGATCCCACCACTCAATGTCTGGAAATTCAAAATAATTCCGCATTTAAAAATCGCACTCCGAAGGCTGAGGATTTCCCGACGACAAACTTTCCAAAATAGAACTCTGGATGCTACGTGCCGTGCTGAAGGGTGCGCTCTGGATCTATACATCGCGCCGGAGCGCAGCTCTTGCAGCCCAAGATGCCTTGTCCGCGCCCCCGGGGGAGGCACACGCCGAGGTGAGAGAACGTACTGGCTTATGCATGTTGTCTGTGGCTGGGTGTGCAAATGTACATCCGGGCGCCAGCCGACATGGTGAGTCGGGCCTATCCCTCTACAGGATGATTGTTCAAAAAATAGTAGAACAACAATTGGGGACGATTCTGTCGACTCTGTTTTGCTATGTCTGATGATTCTTGACTCTTTTTCATTTTGTTTGTTTCGTCTCGCACTCCGCCTGCAGGAGGACATGCCCGACCTAGTCGAAATGGTGATCGACTGGAGCCGCATGGGGGATGCCGTGGACGGCGTGTGGGGCGAGCGCGCCCTGAGTGGGGCCGGACCTTGGGCCCCAGCTGGCCATCACTCGGACGTCCATTCCCTGTGTTTTTTTTTTTTTCGGTTTCGTGCGTGGATTTTTCGCGAAATGATCAAGGATGCTCCTCGATGGTCCTCGCCGAAGGAAAAATGCACACGTCCGAGCGATGCCAAGCCAGGAGTGGCCCCCAGAACCTGGTGCTCCCCGCTCTCGCCCCCGAGAGCAGCGCCGCCGTCGGAAACGCTGCCCGCGCGCACGTGAACTCCTCGACTGGAGCTTCGATGCCAGGCTCCCCGCTGCGAGCTGCACCGTGCCAGTCGCGACGCTTCGTGCAGAGCGCCCACGTTGGCCTCTGGAAGAGCTCGGGGGCAGACCGATCCAGGGCCCCCGTGTCCAGATGCAGTACGAAGCAATATCTCGGACCACCTTCTCTGACCACACCTCTTGACCCCCTGCCTCCTCCTCCTCCTCCTCCTCCTTCATCTCCTCTGCCCCTTCCTACAAAAAAGAATCGGGGCCACAATCACAGTCGGGGTGCCCACGCTGGAAGCCGTCATCGTAGGAGCAGAAGTAATCACCGATTCACCACTCCAATCAGCAGCAGTCATAGCAATGACAGTATGGGTCGTGATAGCGACTGCAGCTGCAGCAATCGTGGTGGAAAGGTCTTCGGCACCACTTTCGTCCTCGGCCTGAACAGTGAAGTGGGTCGTCACAGAAACTGCGGCTGAAAGCTGGCGGACAACTGCGGAGAGCCGACGGGCATTTACAGTGAACCCCGTAATCGTAATGTTGGAAAGAGAAACACCCAGAGCAGCGGACAAACCCGTCGCTTTAGCATCCTTGTAAACAATGGAAGACATGAGGTCGGACGAAGTCGCGCCGGACGGAATAGTTTCATACGCTGTGTAGTCGGCAGTAACCGCAAATTGTTGAGTGGGAGCCTGCCGAATAGAACATACAACGATACTTGCACGCTGCATGTTGCAAGATCCGCCGCCGTGCCGCAAGGCGCGAAGTGGACTCGATCTCCAGTCTTTGCAAACTCTCTGTACGGAGCACTGCCAATCATCCCTCAGGGGCCCGAACCCTGGAATTTCGAGAGGTTCTGCGCGCGTCAGGACGCTTGCGGAGTGTGCCGCGTGATTTGCCCGAGGCCTCGGGAGCGTGGTTCGGAATCCAAACTTCCAACATGCGTCAAAATGATCCCGCGGAATGTGCCGCGTGAGTTGCCCGAGGCCTCGGGAGCGTGGTTCGGAATCAAAATTTCCAACATGCGTCAAGATGATGGCCATCTTGGGGCTCTCACGGGCCCCCTTGAGCTGTCTTGGAGACCCTGAAGGGGCTGGCCCAGCCAGCAACCAGGAGGGGGGGGGGGGCTTCCGGCAGAGGTGACAGAGGGGGGGGGTACCTTCCGGAGCTCGAAAAGAAAAGGAGGAGAAGGGAGGGGGGGTCCGGAGAGGGAGGTGCCAGGGGGGGGGATGGGGGTAGCTTTCGGTTTCCGATTGGCCTCTGGTCTGAGTGGCGATTCAGCTCCCACCTCTCTTTCAAATCATGTACCTCAACTCCCAATCAGCGAAAAACGTAGGACACCATGAGACGGCTCACCAGCCTCACGAGTACACCATTATCATGTGGAAGAAAATTGATGAAACTGGGTGCTCATTGTTTCGGCGCAGTTCCAACCGATGGAATCAACATACCGAGATGCTCAATTGGCATTGTCGTCGATACCGACAACGTCATTTATGCATTCCAATATCTATGTGTTTATGTATACATGACTTGCATGCAATGTTCGCATTGCGGTTTTAATTTCCCACGGGAGAGCAATGAGACAACCCATGGGGTAAGCCACGGGACAAACCACCAGACAACCCGCGGGATAACTCACGAAACAAACCACGTGACGGGACAAGCACGGGGCAACCCACAAAACAAATCTCGAGACAACCCACAGGAAAATCACGGGACAAGCGCGGGAAAACACGCGGAGCAACCCGCGGGAGAAGCACGCGACAATACACGGGACCACCAAGGGGACAACCCACTAAACAACCCTTGGGACCAGCACTGGACAACCATGGGACAACGGCGGGACAACCCATGGGACACGGAACAACTGCGGGACAACCCACGGGACAACCGCATGACACACCATGTGACAACCCCGTGCCCCGCTGCGAGACACTGGCGGGCAAAGCATTTTGCCCAACTTGACCCTAAGGCCCTGGACGACACATCGCCGCCCTGGCGCAACGTCGACTCGCCCGCAAGCGAGACACGAACCGAAACCCACATCCATTTTCCGGTGAGGCCCACTTCTTTCTCACCTCCAACCTTCGATCACATTCGTTTACTCGCAATTTCGTTACTTAAAACTCCAAAGCGGCCCACGAAGTCCCCAAGATGGCCCCCATGAGGGATCCAAGAAGATTCAAGAAGGATCCACGGAGGGCCCAAGAGACGGAACCCGTAGGGGCCTTTTTGGGCCCACCAATCCGTCCCAGATGCCGCCAAGAGACCCCAAGATGCCTCTAAGACGCCCTCAGGAGGCCGCAGAGACGCCTCCAAGAGGCCTTCCCAAATACCCCCAAAAGTGTCAGGTCAGGTTCTACCGATCACGGGAAACCCAAGAAACAACCCACGGAACAACCCTCGGGAAACCCACGGGACAACCCACGGGACAATCCGTGGGACAACCATCGGGACAACCCGCGGGACAAATATCGGAACAACACAGAGGACAACACACGAAAAGACCCGCGGGACAACCACGGGAGAACCCGCGGGACAACCACGGGACAACCCACTGGAAAACCCACGGACAACCCGCGGGATAACTACGGGACAGCCCACGGAACAACCAACGGGGCACCCGCGGGACAACCACTAGACAACTCACATGACAACCACAGAAGACTCACGGGACAATCCACGGGATAGTCCACAAGAAAACCGGTGAAACAAACCAAGAGACAACCGCGGGACCACCTCTCAACGGGACAAAAAGGGCCAAACACTGCCCAAACCAGACCCATCATGGCCGGCGAGCGCGCAAAGACCCCCCCTGCAGTTTCAAGACGGCTTCACGACAGCCGAAGATGGCCAGAGCCGCACGCAGACGGCCCACGACCAGAAATTACTCATAATCTGTGGCTGCGGAATCGCTTCAATTTTCGTGACTTCTGCGACCTCCCATTATACGGAGGTGCTCTTGGACCCTCCAACGGCTGCCCAAGAGCGCCCTTGGAGGGTCCAAGATCACCTCCGTAGGAGCAGCCTGCGACGGCCCGTGACCTCCCAAAGATGGCCCACGTGCGCGTCGAATTGTCCCCGGCGGCGTCCAAAAGTCCCCCCCGCCATCGCAAGAAGGCCGACGAGGCCCCAGTGTGACCCCAAAGGCGGCCCCAAGAAGGGAGAGGAAGTGGCCGAGGATGAGGACAAGAAGGGCGATGTGTCCAGGAAGGGGTATTTCCCACCTCCACCTTCATTGTTCCCTACATCCCAACATCCCCGTCTCTTATCATCTTTCCTCGTTCCCGTCCTAAGATGGCAAAGGTGTGGCCCACTGTGGAGCTCACATGGCCTCGAGATGGACTCATGTGGCCGAAGATCGTCTCCCGTACTGCCCAGAAGAAGCCTCAACATTGCGCAAAGACGACCGACGGGCCCCCCAAATACTCCAAAGGGCCCCCAAGCACATGGAATGCCAAACGTGCCACGTCCAGATGGCATCCAGGCGGCGCCTCGGCATCCAGGCTCGCAAAAGTGACAGGATCTCGCCCCGGCGCTGGTCACTCCTGGCCGTCTCTGGTGCCAATCGCGCCCGACTCAGGACAAGGCGGGCCCTGTCTCGAAAACAATGGCAGGAAGGGGTTCCGACTCGTCCCTGGTTAGAAGAACAAGAAGGAAAAGAAGAATAATCATCGGCATGATGTCCTGTTCCCTGCGCCAGCTTTAGCCCCCGACAAATAATTCCCCATTTCCTAAACGGGTTTTCGCCATCACTGCGCATCCTTCGCGCAGGAGCCTCACCCCCTTCCCCATTCACAATCGCCATCATCATCACGACTACCACCATTCATCATTCATCATCAGCATCAGCGTCGTCATCACCGGCATCATCATCATCATCATCATCAACATCATCATCACCTTCATAAACAGAATCAGCACCATCATTATCGTTATCGCCATCATCATCATCATCAGCATTGGCATCATCACCATCACCATCAACAGCATCAGCATTTTCACCATCAGCATCGTCATCGTCAGTACCATCGTCATCGCCATCATCATCAGCAACATCAGTAGCACCCCCATCACCATCATTACCAACATCATCGTCGGCAACATCATCAACATCGTCGTCACCATCAACCTCATCAACATCGCCATCAGCATCCTGACGCTGGGTGCTCATTTCTCAACCAATGCTTGCGGAGACCGGTCTAGCACGCGCATTCGAATGTGCCCCAGTTGTTTTGGAGTCGGGAGGGTTCTGGGTGAAACAAAACGCCTGCAGAGCGGAAGCGCGAAAGCTGAGGCCAGGTCGTTCCCGTGGGGCTGAAACATGCCGCTGGCTGCTCTTTTCCAAACCACCGATTCGCGGAGAACAAGTGAGCACGCACAGTCGAACTTGTCCACTCCCAGACGCCCCGCAATCAGCAGTGGCATGGCGAATTTATTCGACGAGAGATGGCCACGAGCGATACGCGCGGCAAGTGGGATCCCACTACGCTGAGCCAATACATTACCCTCCGCGACGATGCCGCGGTCTTTGTCACACAAGTTTGGGAGACCATTTTGGCGCCCTGGGCTGCGTAGACGATTGTGATGGCGAGACCATTGCGGTGCTCCTCGAGCGACAAAGAAGGATTGGCATTGGGTACCTGACCATAGTCCTGCTACGAGGCCTGATCAGATCCCCCAAACAACATGTGAAAGACATCGTCACGCAACAAATCATATCTGAGTCCCTGTGCAATGTCGATGCACAAGACTGCCGCGTTGCGAGCTGCCAGCGCCCGCGCCAGGCTGCCTGATCCAGAGAACAGGTCTAAGAAGACGCGCCGCAATGCTGGCTGCGGCTGCGCGAGAGCCTGGCGCAGCGCTCGGAAGGGCCTGGCACCGCGCTCCACGACGCCCGCGATCTCCGCCTGCGACGCCACAGGGGGCTCGCCGAGCTGCAGGGGGGCCCGCGCGTGCTTGTCGTAACGGGCCACGCTGCAGGAGCTGCGCCAGTGCCCGCGCTGTGGCACCTCTTCGAGAGAACGCGCCTGCACGAGGCGGTCGTGGCTGGCCCCCCCGAGCGGGCCCCCGGCCGCTCCGCCGCGCCCGCGAAGGCGCAGTGCAACTGTCTGGAGCTGATGTCGAACAAGCACTCCTGGCGGTCGCGGGGTCTCTGGAACACGCGCAGCGCTAGGATCAGCGCCGGGTGCCGCTCGAGGTCGAGCAGCGCGGTGAGGTCGAACTCGCGGGTCTCGGACGGCCGCCCGAGCTCCTCCACGTGGACGCAGAAGGCCCGGCAGGTCCTGGGCCCCTCCCGGCCCGCGGGAGGGGCGAGCTGCGCGACCGTGAGGCTCGGCAGCTCGGAAGGCCGCGCGTAGGTCTCGAGCGACGCCATGGCGGCCGGCGCCCCCGCCGGGCACGAGGGCAGACCGCGCCAGCGCCGGGGCAGCTCCCCAAGGAAGAAGGGGGCGGCTGCGCGACGGCCCCGCGGCGCGTTGGGCCTCGCCCGCTCCTGCTGCAAGGGGGCGGGCTCGGGGGTCAGGCCCGGCAGCCGCTGCCGCGCCTCAGCCCGGACCCTCGCCAAGCGGCTGGAGGCCTGGGGGCGCCCGGCCGGGCCAGAGGAGCCCCCGCGGGGGCCCCGCCCGCGCGCCGCCAGCTCGGGCGCGCCGGGAGCCCCCGCGGCCGCTCGGCCCAGCGCTCGCGCCGCGAGCTCCGGAGCGGGCGCCTCCCCCGACTGCGCGGTGCGTTGAAGCCGCCTGGGCCCGCGCTTCCCGCGCCGTCGGAGTCGGGCGCGGTCGGAGCAGCAACTGCGCCGCCAGGCGGTGGGCGGCATCGCGCGGACCCCTCCCGCGGGCCCCGAGGACCATGTCTGGGCGGAAACGCCCGACCGGCACCGTCCAGAGCGTTGCGCTCCGAGGGCGCCCAGCGTTCCACGCGCTTGAGCGCGCGCAGATCGCAGGCGCGTTGTCGCCCGACATCAAAACTCGAGAGTCGCGAACACTACAATCTCGCGAGAGATGTCGGACCGCCCACGTCCGGGCGCGAGCCTCCGGCTGGGCAGGAGACCCCAGGGCGCCCCCCCAGCGCCCGGGCGACTTCCCAGTCCATGTCAAAGAACGAGGTAAACACTTCCTCGAACTCCCGCAGACGCCCAAGCTCCAAGATCACACCCCCCGAAGCCTCCGACGCGCACGCCTCCTCCTCATGGCCTAGGGCCCGAGACCGAGGAGCCCCCGCAACGCTCAGGAGCACGCGAAACCGAGCTCGCGTTCGAGCCCGGCCGACGGCTGCCACTTCGCTAGGGGGGCAACGTACACTGCCGACCCCGAAACCCCAATCGGAGGCGTCGCACCCGAAGACGCGGCCCCGCCATGGGCGTCGCATACATGGTCAAGCGAGAGGAAGGAGCGCACGGATCCGACGGACTTGGCGACGCACAGAAAATCAAAGGGACTGACGGCGCACGTAGCTATCTTGCATGAACGCATAGACCTTCTCCATCACGCACAATAGCTCAGGGGCCACGGAGCAGAGAGCAGCGACGTGACCGAGGAACCTCTCCAATTCCTGACCCGCGACGCTGCGCCCGCCCCCCGATAGATAGCCAGCCGCGAGCTTCACCTTCCAGAAACAACAAGCCCTAGGTCGCCTCCCCCCGCGAGCCCCCAACGAAGTGAAGCCAATGAAGTCATGGTCTCCCGAGCTCCGTCTCCAACGACGACGCGAGCTCCTCCGCCCCCGCGACAGCCCCCCCGGCGACGACAAGGCCCACGCTCGCGCGCGCGAACTATCGATTGACCATCCGCGCAGCGACCCAGCGTCGCCCAGGGGCGGGAGAGGGGTCTTAACAATATTCCAAGGGGCCGTACCGCCCGGGCGTGGAAGCGGGCCAGCCCGCGATTCCGAGCCGCCCGCGGCATAGCAGCGACGAGGTCCGAGGACAGGCGAGCCGCGGGGGCCGAAGGCAGGCCGGAAAAACACCAGTGCTTGACGGGGGGCTCAAACTGGTAGTAGCAGTCGTCAGCGGCTCCTCCGTGCAGGACAGGAACAACGGGGGGCGCGCGCTCCAGATGGGCGAGGGCTCCAGGTGGATCTTTACGCCGCAAGTTGGGATAGCGCGTATCCCAAATCGAACGAGGGGCGCCTTCTTTCACACGAAAGGACATGTCATTCTCTTCGAGCCCATCCTCATTGGCTTCCAAAGCGCCAACATCCCCGTGCTCCGGAACGAACTCCCCGAAAAGTCTAGGCCGGCCACTCAAGACGGGGCCCAAGAAGAAGCTGCCACCAAACTCTCGCTTGCGCGTGGCAACCGCCCCAGCAGATAAAAACATTGAGCGGTCCTCGAGCCTGGCTGCAAGGCTGGCGGCAGGCGCTCACTCTGCGATGCCCGCCGAGAACGCCCCGCGGGAAGCGACGCGTTCCCTCGCTCGAAATTCACGCGGGCACCGACGGCTGACGCGCCGTCTGCGCGACCGGGCTGCGCGCCCTGGGGCGCCTGCCACGCCCCCAGGGTGCCCCCGCGATCAGGCGGCGCAGCGCCCACAGACCCGCGCTGCCGAGCGAGGCGACAAACGGCGACAACCCGAGCTCATGAAGTCTGCGAAGAAGGCAGAGGCGAAGAGCAGCCCGACGCGCCGAGCCCGAACAGCCAGTCTCTGGCGCTCGACGCCGTCTGAGACGTCGTCGCTGACTCTGAGAAGGGCCCGCGCCGCTGGCGCCGCCCAAGCAGACCTCCGAGGCGGCGGCCAGGAAGATGGGGGGGCGTCGCGCTGGCGAGCCATGCGTCGCTTGAAATCACCCCAGGGCGGCCGCCGCCTGCCGCGCCCTGAACCCCGCCGTCGAGCCCTCGAGAAGGCGGGGCTTGCTCCCCGCGGCGGCACACGATAGATGGAAGCAACCCAGACCCCCGACGTAATGATTTTTTCATTACGTCGACCCCCAGAGGTCCCGACCCTTTCCCTATTACCGGCTTTGCATCCTGAGTCGTTTTTTGACGCTCCCGAGGCCCGGTGAGGGCCCCCGGAAGCCGAAAATTAGGAAAAACCTCCCGTCGTGATTTTTTCATTACTCGAGGGGGTCTGGGAAGCCGTCAGGCCTGCCCTCCTCCCCTCTCTCCCTTCTTCCCCTTGGCGGTCTGCTTCGCCGACGGGGTCGCGTCGATGCCCTTGGCCAGAGCGGCCTCCCCGCGCGCCCTGCGGCGCTCCTTCCGCGCGGCGGCGCGCGCGGAGAGCTCCTCGGCCACGGAGTCCTCCGACTCGGGCATGGCGATCGCGCTGCCTCGCGAATTCTGGACGCCCAAGAATCGGGGAGACGTAAGACCTGGGTACGGGGGACTCGGAAATCCCCGACGAGGTCGTCAAAAAAATGACGAGGCCGAGCCTGCATTTTGACGAGGCCTCCCGCTGCAGACATCCCACGAAACTCCTCCTCGTCAAAATCCGAGTCGCGGTCGCCAAAAAACGATGGCGAACCCGAGTCCCGGCAAACCCGGGTCTTACGCTCCCCCGAAAGAACAACGGGCGCTCGTCCAGCCAGTCGTCGCCGCCAGCCGACCCAGTCTCCACCTCGCGGAGCAGATCCTTGCAGGCACTCCCCCACATCAGATGGCGACGGCTGGTGAGCGCAGGCGCCGCCAGGTTGCACACCTGCACCTGGCCAATCGCGAGAGCGACCGCCAACAACTGGGACAACAGCAGGTGCTCGTCGACCCCCGCGTCCGACGCGGCAAGCCGTAGCACCGAGCGCCACCAGTAGTGGCGCTGCACTGGCCCCCGGCTGCCCTCGTGGATCCGCTCCGCGACGAAATGGGTCGAGCGCGGCCCCTCGATCTCCCAACCCGCGGCGAAGTCCACCTCCTTCATGGCATGCAGCGCGCCCGAGAACGGCCGAAGGAAGCGCCGCGTGCCGCCCCGCTTCACAGGCAGGATACGAAAGTCCGACACCTCTACCGCCGCTTCCTTGACGAGGTAGTCCTCCAGTCCGCCCGAGAGCGCCGTGCCGTCCGTGAGGACGAACAGGCACTGATCGTTGACGACGTGGGCCCGGTCACCCATGTGCGACAGCAAAGAGTCACCGACCTTCGCTCCACCCCGGCTCTCAGCGGCGACCCACTTGCCCGCGGGCGTCGCGGGCGGGCAGCCCTTACCAGGAGGCGCGGGCGCGGCGTCCGCGTCAGCGTCAGCAGGGCGGAGGCCCTTGGCCAGCGCCTCCCTCGTGTCATGTAGCACTGCCTGTCCTTGCCGAGCGCGAAGTGGTCGAAGCGGTGCACCGCCAAACCCCGCAAGGCGTCGGGCAGGGCCCCACCAGCGCCGAACTTCTTGAGCCCGTCGCAAGGCTCCCCTCGCAGATGCCGAAATCCCTCGAGATTACGACCCAGGTCGCCCCGGTGATGTGGGCGAGGAGCAGCCTCTCATGCCACTCCACAACCGCCCCGTCCGCGTCCTGGTAGTAGCAGACGAGGACCCGATTGCCGACCTGCAGGTGCTGGACCCAGTCGGGCGTCGCCATTCTCGCTGTCCGTGGTGATGATTTTTGACGTCGCCCAGGAAGGCGCGGGCACATGGGTCACGCTGCGGCCGATGCAGAGGCCCGCGGTGACGGCGCCCACGAGGAGAGGCACGACAGACAGCAGCAGCCAGGCGGCTGTCCAGCCACCAGCGGCGGCCTGCGTCTCGCAGTGGCAATCGAATTGGCAGACACACTGCGTGAGACGCCCCACTAGATCGGCCAGCAGGCGGTACTCGCCAGACACCGCCGCCCCGGGAGCGGCCACCTCGCAATGGCAATCCACAGGGCTGGGATAGGCCAGCGCACGGAAGAGGGCCAGCTCACGTGGGGCCGAGCGGGTGGCCAGGAGGGGGCCGAAGGCTTCCATACACTCCTGAACCAAAAAGCCTGCAGAGCGGAAGCACGAATGCCGAGGCCAGTCATCATCATCATCATCATCATCATCATCATCATCATCATCATCATCATCATCATCATCATCAGCATCATCATCATCATCAACATCATCATCATCATCATCATCAACATCAGCATCACCATCATCAGCAGCATCATCATCAGCATCATCAGCATCTCATCATCATCAACATCATCACCACCATCATCAACCTCGCAATCATCATCACTCGTTATCGCCATCCGCATCGCCATCACAACCAGCAGCACCATAAACATCCATACGCTCAAACATTCATATCACGCTCTCCATCATGCATTCATAGATCTATCACTGGACACTCATATTGAGGCCTCGGGAAGGAGCCTCGTTTGTGAGTGACTTGCAAGGGAATCTCAGGCGGGAACCTCTCTCAACTAATTAGGCTCTCCAAATCATGTCAACAATCCGAGGGTGTCATGGCACACCTGTAACTGCCGGCACTGTTGGGCTCCTGAATGCGGAATCTGGAGGACGTCTCGAGCGGGGGCCTCGTCTGAGTGATTTGCGAGAAAGTCTCAGGCGGGAGCCTCCTCCTTCTAGGGCCCCCCAAATGATGTTACAACTCCGAGGTGTCCTCCAAAACCTATAGCCTTCGCCACTTTTGGGCTCCTGAAGGCTTGAATCCGGAGGACATCTGGAGCGGGAGCCTCGTCTGTGAGATGAGCGCGTGGAAATCTCATGTGGGAGCCCCTCCCCGAAACGGGAGCCTCCCTACCTATAGAAGGGGGCAGCTGTAGGAGGAGGACGAGGATGAGGATGAGGATGAGGATGAGGATGAGGATGAGGATGAGGATGATGATGATGATGATGATGATGATGATGATGATGAGGAGGAGGAGGAGGAGGAGGAGGAGGAGGAGGAGGAGGAGGAGGAGGAGGAGGAGGAGGAGGCAGGTGAAGAAGACAAGACACGGTGGAGCAGGAGGCGGAGGAGGAGGAGGATGGGGAGGAGGAGGAGGAGGAGGAGGAGGAGGAGGAGGAGGAGAAGAAGAACGACGAAGAAGAGGAGGTGGAGGAGCATATGACAGGGTCACGGAGAAAACGGAAGAAGAGGAGGATGAGGGGGAGGAGGGGAGGGAGGAGGCGAACGAAGAGGATCAAAACCACAACAAAGATCATATGGACCAGAAACTTCAACGGCGACGCGCTCATGCCAATTGAGGCGGCGACTGCGCCACGGAAAACAGCTTCGCGCGTCCTGGGAGGAGGAATATGATGAAACACGGAGAGGCCCTCCGCAATCACAGGGATGACGATGAATATTACTTCCAAGCCAACTGGAGAAATTCTCATGCGGGGTCCGACCGTCGGAATCATCCCACCAGCCCTCTGGGCGTAGGTGGTCTAGAGCGGTTTCTCTTCCAACCCCAATCTCTTCCCTTTCGGGGAGGGGTTTACCACTGTTCCCTATTGATATACGCCCCCTCCCCCAGGCGACTGGGAGCCAACCAGGGACCATGAGGGCCTCCCCCCCCACCATCCCTTGCAAAAAACATACAAAACACACTGTGCCTCCAAACTCGGAGCATGCGCAGCGAACCCGATGCGGCCTCCCCCCACCATCCTTGTCAAACAAACAATGCAGAATTGGCGGCGGCGGCTGCGGCGGCTGCGGCGGGGGCAGCGGCTGCGGCGGCTGCGGCGGTGGCGGCGGCGGTGGCGGCGGCGGCGGGGGCGGCGGCGGCGGCGGTGGCGGCGGCGGCGGTGGCATCGGTGGCGGCAGCGGTTGCGGCGGCAGCGGCTGTGGCGGCGGCGATTCGGCAGCGGGGGCGACGGCGGCGGCGGCGGGCGGCGGCGGCGGCGGCGGACGGCGGCGGCGGGCGCCGCGGCGGCGGCGGCGGCGGCGGCGCGGCGGCGGCGGCGGCGGGCGGCGGCGGCGGCGGCGGATTCGCCCCCAGTAGCTGCCCATCCAAAGACGACTGCTGAATATGCTGCGGCTGGGGCCAGGCTCAGGTGCTACGTATGTGTTGGGAGGGCGGGTGGGAGTGAGCGAGACGGCGGCTTGCGGGCGGGGGGAGAGTCTTGACCCCTACCCCCTCCCCTGGACCTGGATGTGGGGGTTCGCGAGGCGTCGTCCAAGATGTCCCAAGATGGCTCCACGAGGGCCCCAGAGAGCCCAAGATGACCTCCAAGATGGCCCATGATAGCCCAAGATGGCTCCAGATGGCTGCCAAGATGCTCAAGGAGGCCCCAAGACCGCTCCAAGACGGCTCCACATGGCCATGTAACAGTGAGTGGAACCTCCCCAGGAGGCCGCCAAGCGGCCAAAATCCTTGAAAAACCCAAAGGATAATCAATGAATGGTGCCTTCTTGCCTTTTCGTTTCCGATGGCCCCCCGAGGCCTCAAGACAGCTCCAAGGGCGCCCCTGAGGGCCCCAAGAGAAGCCCAAGAGAGCCCCAAGACAGCCCCAAGAGCGCTCCAAGAGGGGTCCAAGAAGCGATGCTAGGCATTCTAGAGGGGCAAAGCTAATTAGGTACCCCCCTTGTTGTTGATCGATCTCCTCTAAGACGGCTTCAAGAGAGCCTCCAAGGCTTCCAAGATCGCCTCAGTAGGGCCCCGAGCGGCGCCCAGGAGGCCTCAAGAGGCGCCCAGGAGGCCTCCGAGAGGCTCCCACCCCAAGAGGGGCCAAGAGGCTCCCCGAGGCACAGCAGACGCTCCAAGGGGGCATCTTCTCTGGAGGGGCTGGCGGGATTACACGAAGCGTCAACAATTGAAGATCCTATCTGTTCTACTTCCAATGTCATTATGGTTGGACTCCGCGCGAAGAGGGGGACCCGAAACCAACTCCTGCCAACCACGCCAGAATCACGTAATCTGAATGCCGGAAGCGGGGGCACGTCATATACACCATACTCGCGCTTCCGAAGCCACAACTCCCTGGTCAAGTATCCCATGCTTGTTTTCCAGAAGCCATAAGCCCTCATGCATTACACTGGGGTCGCGCTCCCCTGACCACAGTCCCTTTTGAATGACACCGTCTTCGCGCTTCCAACACCGCAACCTTTTTGTAACTTCGCCATGCTCGTGCTCCCCAAACCACAATGTCTTGCAAAGTACGCCGTGCTCGCGCTCCCCAAGCTGCACCTCCTGCTGAGTTGCGCCAGATTCGCACGCGGCGCGAGGCCAATCCTCCATACATCACATACGACTCGCGCTCCCCAATCCCTTGTAAAGAGCGCCATGTCTGCGCAGCTCTACGCAACTGTGCCAGATTCGCGCCCCCAATGTGCAGCCCCTGGTAAATTACGCCAGCTTTGATCCCCCTAAGCTGCAGTCCCTTCAAACTTACACCAGCCTCGCGCTCTCCAAACATCAGGCCCTTCCACATCATGCCAAACTCACATTCCCGAGGCCACAACCCTTTGCAGTTGACGTCCAGCTTGTGCGTTCGAGATTACTACGCGCTGACATTCGCGAGGCCACGAACCCACCCTACGGAGGCTGCCCGCGAGCGTCACACACTCTGCAGAACAGAACAACTGCTGCCATTATCTTCTTGGGATGCGTGTTCGGGGGGCGCGTTCCGCCCCCCTCCCCCCCGTAGTTTCCAAAGAATTTGGCTCGGGGCTCGATGCCACGAGCCCTTGTAAATAGCAGGGGCGCGCGCCCCCGAAGCCTCGAGTCATTCAGCACTACAATGGAAGCGCGCTCCCGAGGCCACCATCACCATACCTGGTTAATTATGACAGACTCGCGCGCGCCGCCAGCCAGCCAGCAGCCCAGCCCAAATCAGATGCCATTGCCAATTCATCCAATCAGCCAATCAGCTGAGTTGCCAACGAGGCCCTTTCATTTACATCGCATATGCACATAAGCTGTCAGAACTCAGACAGATTTGTTTTTTGTGTGTGTGCAGTCTCCTTTCTCCAACCGATGCTTAACAACTCCCCCTGTTAGCTGGTGGGCGCTTACCCGGGCCTGGGTCCGAGCCGGGCTCTCAACAGGGGGGTCTGCGGGCCGATGGGGGGCGCACTGGCCGTCTGGCCTGGGCAGCCTTCGGAAGGCCCCAAAGAGCGCTTCAGGGCCTTGCGTCGCTGCCAACTCCGAGCACTCGGCCGCGTCCACGGCTGCCCCGACCTGGGCCCCGTGCCGCGCGTCGCCGCCGGTCCATCCCCCAGGGAAGGACTCGGGACCAGCCGGTCTGGACCCCGTCGTCCCGCTCTCCCTCGGCTGCCGTCTCGTCGTAGTCGTCGTCGTCGTAGCCCTCCTCCTCCTCCTCCTCCTCCTCCTCCTCCTCCTCCTCCTCCTCATCCTCCTCCCCCCTGCGTTTCTCTCCTTCCTCGTCCTTTCTCCCTACCCTACCCCCAAGCCCCCTTCCTTCGTCCTCCCCCGCCGTGCCACAGCCCCAAGAAGGCCCCAAGATGTCCAAAGTTGCCTCCACTGCGACCCAACATGGCTCCGAGATGACCAAGATAGACTATCAGTCGGCCGCGGCGCCCTATATGTATCAACATATATATATATATATATATATATATATGTGTGTGGACAGCCCCCCCCCCAGCACCCATTCTTCGTCTTTTTTCTTTCCACGTTGTCTTTCGCATCCCTTCCTCCGCTCCCAGAACTGGAGACACACACAGAGAGAGGGAGAGAAAAAAAGAGAGAGAGAGAGAGGGGGAGACTCGAGGGAGCGGCGACCCATGTGAAATCACAATGTTTGCGAAGCCTGGGGGCACCAAGCCCTGTTATTTCGTTGGGATGTTGGGGATTTCTGGGTCAAGAACCCCAGAACCCCTGTGATTTCATTTCGATTTTTCTGATTTTTTGGATTTTCAGTCCCAGAGAAAAAAACAAACGACGACGGGGCTCCCCAGGACTGGAGGATTGAAAATCAAAAAAATCAAAAAATGCAAATGAAATCACAAGGGTTCTGGGATTCTTGACCCAGAAATCCCAAAAATCCGAATGAAATAACAGGGCTTGGTGCCCCCAGGCTTCGCAACCATTGTGATTTCACAGGGACCACCAGCACCAGCACCACCACCAGCACCACCACCAGCACGAGCACGAGCACGAGCACCAGCACCAGCACCAGCACCAACACCACCACCACAACCACGCACACACGCACGCACGCACGCACGCACGTGCACCACCACCCACTACGCACGCGCGCGCGGAGCCACAGGTCCGCTACGACACGCGTCCGCGGATAGAGAAAATCAGCGCCATGGTAAGGGATGGGAGGGAGGGGTAGGACATCAGATATGACGCGAGCGCACCTAGCTTGAGTCTCTCCCCCCCTCTCTCTCTCTCTCGCTGTCCCCCTCCGTCTCTGTCTCCCCCCTTCTCCTCCTCCTCCTCCTCCTCCTCCTCCTCCTCCTCCTCCTCCTCCTCCTCCTCCTCCTCCTCCTCCTCCTTCTCTGAAGCAGAGAGAGAGGGAGAGATAGAGAGAGAGTGTGAGGGAGAGAGAGAGAGAGAGAGAGAGAGAGAGAGAGACAGAGAGAGAGAGGGGGGAGACTCGAGGGAGCAGCGATCCCTGTGAAATCACAATGTTTGCGAAGCCTGGGGGGCACCAAACCCTGTTATTTCATTGGGATGTTTGGGATTTCTGGGTCAATAATCCCAGAACCCTTGTGATATCTTCGGGATTTTCTGGATTTTGGGGATTTTCAGTCCCAGAGAAAAAAACACAAACGACGACGGGGCTCTCCAGGACTGGAGGGTGGAAAATCCAAAAAATCCCAAACATCCCAATGCCATCACAGGGGTTCTGGGATTCTTGACCCAGAAATCCCCAACATCCCAACGAAATAACAGGGCTTGGTGCCCCCAGGCTTCGCAAACATTGTGATTTCACAGGGGTCGCCGCTCCCTCGAATCTCTCCCTCTCTCTCGCTGCCCCCCTCCGTCTCTCTCTCTCGCTGTCCCCCTCCGTCTCTGTCTCCCCCTTCTTCTCCTCCTCCTCCTCCTCCTCCTCCTCCTCCTCCTCCTCCTCCTCCTCCTCCTCCTTCTCTGAAGCAGAGAGAGAGAGAAGAGTGTGAGGGGGGGGGAGAGAGAGAGAGAGAGAGAGAGAGAGAGAGAGAGAGAGAGAGAGAGAGAGAGAGAGAGGGGGGGGAGACTCGAGGGAGCGGCGATCCTTGTGAAACCAATATGTTTGCGAAGCCTGGGGGCACCAAACCCTGTTATTTCATTGGGATGTTTGGGATTCCTGGGTCAAGAATCCCAGAACCCCTGTGATCTCATTGGGATTTTTGGGGTTTTGGGGATTTCCTGTCCCAGAGGAAAAAAATAAACGACGACGGGGCTCCCCAGGACTGGAGGATTGAACATCCCCAACATCCCAACAATCCCAATGACATCACAAGGGTCCTGGGATTCTTGACCCAGAAATCCCAAACATCCCAATGGCATAACAGGGTTTGGTGCCCCCAGGCTTCGCAAACATGGTGATTTCACAAGGATCGCCGCTCCCTCGAATCTCCCCCCCTCTCTCTCTCTCTCTCTCTCGCTGTCCCCCTCCGTCTCTGTCTCCCCCCTCCTCCTCCTCCTCCTCCTCCTCCTCCTCCTCCTCCTCCTCCTCCTCCTCCTCCTCCTGTGAACCAGAGGAAGGTACAGAGAGAGAGAGAGAGGGAGAGAGAGAGAGAGAGAAAGAGAGAGAGAGAGGGAGTGAACCGTTCAACGACCGATGCAAAATGAATGGGTGCTGGGGGGGGGGGGGCTGCGCATATACTTAGATATCTACATACATATATATATATAACTACATACGTACACGTACGTCTATACATAGATATAGACATAATCACATATAAACAAACCAATTGAGCGATGCAGTCTACGTGGTGGAAATACTGTGGTGGAATCTAGATGGAGCAATCAATGTGGGGCAATCGATGTGATGCAAACCTGTGCAAAGCAATGCAAAGCAAAGCATGGCAGCGCAAATCAAGTCAATGCAATGCAAAGCAAGCAACGCAATGCAACGCTATGCCTCGCATTGCGAATCCATGCAACACAATGCAAACCAATGCAACGCAACACACGTCAACGGAACGAAACGCAATTCGACATAACACAAAGCAACGCAACGAAACGCAACGCAATGCGCAGCAATGCAAAGCAATGCGTTGCGATGCGAGACAATACAAGCCAATGCAAGCCAATGCAAAACAATTCGAATACATGCAGCGCAATGCAAATATACCTATACGACCACCCTTCGGGTGATAAGGAGGGTGTTGGGGGGGGAGAGGGGGGAACCAACATCTGACTCAATCGATCTCACTATCGATCTCACTCAACGGGACACCACGGGACGCCAAAGGACACCACGGGACACTTGCCGATCTCACTATCGATCTCACTATCGATCTCACTCAACGGGACACCACGGGACACCACGGGCCACCACGGGACACCACGGGACACCACGGGACACCTCTCGATCTCACTATCGGTCCCGCTATCGATCTCACTATCGATCTCACTCAACGGGACACCATGTGACACCGCGGGACACTTGTCGATCTCACTATCGATCTCACTATCGATCTCACTCAACGGGACAAAACGGGATACCACGGGTGTCGATCTCACCATCGATCTCACTCAACTGGGCCACAGGACACCTCGGGGCACCACATCGATCTCACTATCGATCTCACTCAACGAGACACCACGGGACACCACGGGATACCGCGGGACACGTGTCGATCTCACTATCGATCTCACTATCGATCTCACTCAACGGGACACCACGGGCGACCACGGGACACCGCTAGGGCCACCGCCGGACGGAGGATAATCATTTGTCTTGACTTCGCCGTAGCAGCGGCGGACACCACGGGACACCACGGGACACCACGGGACACCGCGGGACACCGCTAGGGCCGCCGCCGGACGGACGGACGGACGGACGGAGAAACATTTGTCTTGACTTCGCCCTAGCAACGGCGGGTTCATGCCTCTCGCGCGCCCACGCAGCTTCGCCTCGCCCGCACGCACAACACGAACGAAACGAAACGATTTCCCGGTTGGGGTTTCCGCTCCACTGCGATCTCACCCCCCAACCTCCGATGTTACACAATACAAGGCAACACAAGGCACCGCAATACCAAACAGCACAACCCGATGCAAATCCTTGCAATGCGATGCAATGCAAATCCAATGCGCAGCAAGGCGAAGTCATGCAAAGCTTGCGGTGCGAACGGGGGGGGGGTGCAACGGGGCGGCGACGGACGGGAACAGGGCCGTTGGGCCGACAGAAGCGCCTTCCATTGGGAAACAGAGGGCGGCGACGGACTGGAACGGGGACGCCGGGCCAGTAGGAGGGCCAGTTCACTGGGGGGAAGTAAGAATCCGTAAGTGCAAGCAAGCACTGTTTTGGGAAGATGCATATTTCCACCATATCCATATACATTCATATATACATATGTACAAATGTGTGTATATCTGTGTATATATATACACATATACATATATACATATATACATATATATATATATATATATGTATATATATATATATATATATATATATATATATATCGGAGGTTGGGGGGTGAGTCCGACCCTCCCTACCGGGAAATCGATTTCGGTTTCGGGTTCGTGTCGTGCGTGCCGTGCGTGCGCGCGTGCGGGCGAGGCGAAGCTGCGTGGGCGGGCGAGAGGAAATCCTCCTGTGGCTGGGCCGCGGCCGGACCAAATGATTCTCCTCCGGCGGCCGGTGGCCCGCGGTGTCCCGCCGGTGTCCCGCTGGTGTACAGAAATCCTCCTGTGGCTGGGCCGCGGCCGGACCAAATGATTCTCCTCCGGCGGCCGGTGGCCCGCGGTGTCCCGCCGGTGTCCCGCTGGTGTACAGAAATCCTCCTGTGGCTGGGCCGCGGCCCGACCAAATGATTCTCCTCTGGCGGCCGGTGGCCCGCGGTGTCCCGCCGGTGTCCCGTCGTGGGTTGCGCATTTCAAAACATCGCCGCTTGCGGCGAGCTATCCAATGCAAGTCTGCATGCAGACCGACATGCAGACCGAAAAGCACATCGAAATGCAAATCGATTTGCACATCCAAGTGCAAATCGGAAGGCGCCGTAGGCGCCGCGAGCCGTCACTGTGGCACCGCAGCGCGCACGTGCGAGCACGTCGACTAGCGCTGAGGTGAGGTTTGCGCGATTGATAAGCGCACGCGGGGACAGCGCTTCACGGCAATGTCGAGTGCGCTTCGCCATCATCGCCACATCACATCACGCTCACGTGCACAATCGCACTACTCACTAGACTCCGCCCCACACGCATCGTCAGAACAACAATCACCACTTTTGCCCATTGCTGCCCCCCCCCAACCTCCTTATCACCCGCAGGGTGGTCGTATAGGTATATGTGGCCCCCGCTGTGATCCCGAATCGGCCCTTCATGGCTTCAAGACTGCCCCAGATGGCCCCAAGAGGCCCCCCGGAGGCCCCAAGAGGGACCTCATGAGGCGTCCTCCTCCTGTTCGTCCTCTTCCTTCTCCCTGTGTAGGAGGAACGCCCGGTGCAATTGCTTGGCCAAGCTTTCGCCTCAAGTTTGGCCACATGGGTGTTTCCAGGTAGGCCAGGGGCGGCGTTGGCTCGCCGCAGGCGTATTCCGTATTCGACCGGTGCTAATTTAGTTTGCAAGCTGACATGAACACTTAGGCTAAACGTCGACCTTCGAATTCTACCGTATGAGCTGCGTCAGCTGTCATGGTGACACCCTCGGCATCTCAAGTTGCAGCCTATGTTAGCACGTTTTAACACTTAGGAGGTAGTAACAACATAACAACGGGGGCCGTGGCGCCTGATAGCATCCAACATAATCCGCGCAAGTGGTGCGGCAAGTCTCTGCTGCCTCCTGCCCTAGAACACCGTCCACGCCGCAGAAGCCTTCGTCGAACAGCCTCTGGCAGCTGAATTGTGAGCGCCGGCGGTTGGTGTGGTCGGACTCGCATGGCGGCAAGCACCCATGGGTGTCGTAGCAGGTGGTGCGGCACGTCTCTTCCATCTCCAGCCCAAGGGGCCCGTCCGTTCCGCACAGCCCCCCGTTGAACATCTCCAGGCAGCTGAAAGGGGATCGCCGACGGCTCGTCTCATCGGCCTCGCAAGGCCCGCGGCAGCCCACTCCGCAGCTCATCTGGCAAGTCTCGCGGGCCTCGTCTCCTAGGCTCCCGACCTTGTCGCAGAAGCCATTGTCCTTGATCTGCCTGCAGCTGAAAGGGCTCCGCCGCCGGCTCGCGTCGTCCGCCTTGCACGCCGGGAGCGCCCCCGTGGCAGAGGCGCTGGGGAGGGCCGGGGCGAGGGACGCAGCCAGGAGAAGCGCCTGGCACGCAGCGGCGGGCGCCTGCCAGGGGCGCATCGCGCCGTGGAGGCACTGCCTGCGGAGGTAGGCAAACACCCTCGCCCCCCGAGCCAGGGTCGCTGCGGCGGGAGAAGAGGATGCCTACCGAGGAGGACGGGCGAGGAGGAGGGAGGGGGAGGGACGCTTCGGGGACAGCCCAAGAGGCGGACGGGCCTCCCCGGGTTTCCAGGCCTCCTCCTCCTCCTCCTGCTGGGTCTCGCCAAACTTCTTCGGACCTGCTCTGCAGGTCCTGCCCACAGCACTTTGCGGAGTTCCAGGGTCTCTCGCCGAGGTCTCGCGGCCGGTGGGCCACGGGGCGCTCACGGCAGCGCGGGCACTGGGGATGCCCGCCCGTGGCTGCCGAGGAAGGGGATCGGGGAAGGGGAGAGGCCCAAACCTCCCGTGGTGGCGGCAAGATCACGACGAGATCTTCTTCTGTTTTTGTTCAGCCTCCAAGCGCCCTCGCCGTCCCCACGGACCGTCAGGGCCCAAGGGAGAAGGTTCCAACCTCTGGGGAACCACCCTGCAGACAATCGCGACGTCGGAGGCCGGCGTAATGGACAAGGGGGGGCGGGAGGGACAGGGAGGGAAGGGAGGCGCGAGGGGGAGGCGAACGCGAGGTGGTGGGGATTCATCCACAGCCACCGCCTGGGAATCGACGTCCTGGGGACCCAGCGGGCGGTGGATATGGATATATTCCGGCCCCCGGGGGCCCGAATATACCCATATCCCCCGCCTGTGGAGGTCCGCGAGCATTGATCCTCCAGGCTGTGGATATATATCCCCGACTCGAAGTGAACGGGGAGGGACTTGAAGGAGGAAGTGGCAGTGGAAGTGGAGGGTACATTTTTCGTCGCCTTAAGCGGCGACAGTAAAAGTGGCGGCGGTGCCCACCAGCAGATGTTGTCCCGAAGTGACGGCGATCGCGGTTGGGCGGTCGTTTCTCGCAACAGGCTAACAGCGTTCGCAGCGGTTCCGGGAGTAAGTATATAAGTCATATGACTCATTAGATCTAGAAGGAATGTTGTCAAGACGTTATAATTTCATAATATGGGTTACGTTGCTAAATCGTTCGGCGTATGTTTCGCTTGTGTCCGTGACGTTTACTTTATAAGTGCAGTTCTGTTTTATTGAAAGTGTTACTAATTGTATGTTTTACGTGCTACTTTCGATGTTTCTATGTTTGTTACGTTGCATTGTCATACGAGAAGGAATGTTTAACACATGATTCAAGACCGCGATATTAGTTGTTTGCGCGATGAGTTTTGCAATGTTGCAACAGTCGAATTAGTCAGTAAGAAAATCCACATATCGTGATCGATTTCTTTTATTGTCTGGCTCGTTGTAGCATATATTTCGTTTCGTATGCATGTCTTCTAGCGGTTCCTGTGACATGGGCACGAACTGCTGTCGGTCACCGTCTCCGCGCCTCCCGTCCAAATGTGGACGGGAAAAATGGCAGACAGATAATCCCACCAGCCCTTTGGGCGACAGGTGGTCTAACGACATTATTTCTTGCCTTTTTCACAAGACCCCTCTTCCCCTTCGGGGAGGGGTTTACCCCTCCCCCTACCCCCTACCCTGGACCTGGACGGGGGGGGGGTCGCAAGCAGTTGGGACGCCCGAGATGGCCCACGATGGCTCCAAGAGGGCCTCAGAGAGCCCAAGATGGCCTCCAAGATCGCTCAAGATAGCCCAACATGGTTCAAGACATCTTCCGACATGCCTTCAGGAGGCCCCTACAGGGCCACAAAACGGATCCAAGTGTTGTTGGACACCCTTTCAGGTCCTCCGCGGTAAGCCAAAATCCTTCAACAGCCCAAGGCAAAGCAATTATTTGTGCCTTCTCGCCGTTTCGTTCCCGATGCGCTTTTGAGGCCTCAGTATGGCCCCAAGATGGCCCAAGAGAGCGCCAAGGGGGGCCCAAGAGGCCTCCAAGACGGCCCTAAGAGCGCCCAAGATCGCCCCCAGAGGGCCCCAAGAGCGCCCCATTGGAGGGCTCTTGGGGGGGGACCTAGATAAAGGGATTCCCCCCTTTTGGTCGATGGCCTACAAGATGGCCCGAAGAGGCTCTCCGAAGCTCCCAGGAGAGCCCCAAGAGAGCGCCAACGGGGTCCCAAAGGGGCCCCATGACCTCCCAACTGGGACCCAAGAGGGCCCCAAGACCGCATAAAAGAGCCCCAAGAGAGCTCCGAGAAGCCTTCCCGGATTACCAAGAGGGTTCCAAGAGGGCCCCCCAAATTCCCAGAAAGCACCAACAGTAGCAGCAGCAGCAACAGCAGCCGCAATAATACCTCTAGATGGTTCCATGAGTCCTCGTCCGCGTCGTCCTCATCCTAGTCCTCGTCCTCCTCGTCCTCGTCCTCATCCGCGCCCTCGTCCTCCTATCCCTCCTCGTCCTCGTCCTCCTCCTGCTCCTCCTCCTCTTCCCCTCGCCCCGCGCGGCCCCCTGGCCCGAAAAAAACCTTCCGAAACCACCCCCTTGCTCCCAGAGATCTCTCGGTTCACCCTGGTCGCTCGCTTTGTTTCCCTAGATGTGTCTCTTCGTCCGTTTTCCCGTCAGCTCTCAGGGGCAGGGCTTCTGAATGGGCTGGTGGGGATTTTTTGTTCGCGAGCGCAAGCGGAAGGGCCGCGCGCCGTCCAAAGCCACAGCTAACAAGCAGGAGCCTAAATTGCACACGGGAGAAAGAAGCAAAGAGACAACAAGACAGCAGCGGGAAGAGAGACTAGCCGGGGCGAGCCGCGCGGCGCTCACGGAGGAGGTGCCGTCGGCAGCTGGCAACCGCCAGGGGGTGCACGCCAAAGCGGGGGGCAATGAACTGGCAGTGTGGTGTCCCGTGGTGACTGCGGCGTGGGCAAACCCGCGGGAGATGGCGGAAACCGCAAGCGGCTGCGCCTGTCCGAGGGGCAGCACGCGGGGGGCTGAGCGCGGCAAGGGCTACGCATCCCTGCAAGGTGAGCAAGCTTTCCGCGCGTCGGAAGCAGCCACTGTGGGTGGCGGCGGAACGAGCGAGTAACGACGATCGAACAGCAGTTCGCGCCGTGGGACAGGCACGTCGTAACCAGACTGAAGGCAGTCAGCCGCGCGTCGACACCAGTGAAATGGCCAGCTTGCATGCAGGCGCTCGACGGACGAGAGTCCGGATCGCCAAAGCCGGCAGGACGACTGAAGTGTCTGAGCCCGCCCGGGGAGCAGGGAGGAGGACGGCAGCGGGGCAATGCCAAGGGGGGCAAGGCGGGCTAGCCGAAGAGAGAGGGCCCAGGGGCGCTCCTTTGTGCCGAGCAGCGGCGCGCCTGGACCAGGGGGCAGCTCGCCGTGGCGGCAAACCGCGGCAGCGGGAGGGGAAAGGGCCACCGTTCTGTGCCGAGGCGGCGGCGGTCCAGCTGGGAAAAGCAGGAGCGAGGAGCGCGCCACAGAGGCCACGGCATCGAGGAGGAACACCCTGCAGTATTAGGCGCGAGCGCCAGGCTGCAGTAACAGCAGGGGGGGCGCGGAGTGCGCCGGGAGGGGTGCCCTGAAGAAGGGCAGGGGAGAGGCGGGGAGGGTGACGGGGGGGGGCCCTCGACCGTCCCCCCAGCGAGAGGGGGGGTGGCCGCGCCCAAGCGTGCTCAGCCGAGCGCGGGCCCCCTGCGGGCCCCTGGGGGTGCAGGAGTTACCTCGAGCAGAGGTGGAGCCCTGTGGGAGGGGGCGGCAACCACCCCACGGTGAGGCTGCAGTGTTGGTGTGGCGAGGACAAGCAGGGTGAGCAAGCAGCAAGCCCAGGGGGGAGTGCACGGCGGGGCCTCAGCGTTGCTGGGAGGCGACCTGGAGCATTTGGCGCGGCACGCCTGAATAACAGGGAGCGCCCATAGGAGCCTCGATGCCTAGGGAGGGGGGCAGTGCTGCAGGCCGTGGTGCTAAGCGAACCTGTGGTGGACGACGACGCCGTGAGCAAGGCCGAGGCCGAAGACAGCGACGTGCCGATGGAGCAGCGGCGCCTCTGGTTGCGCCCGTGCTCGAGCAGGTTGTGCAGCACGGGCCTGTGGTGGCCGCTGGTGTAGTGCTTGCTGTCGGCGAGCTGCTCGACTGTGGCGCAGAACGTGGTACAGTATGACGACACACCGTGCGTGTAGCAATGGGCGCAACCACCGACGTAACCCGCGAGCGGCCGCCAAGCACGCCGCAATGAGGGATGTGCCAGCGCTCGAGGCCGCGGTGTGGGGCGAGCATGATGGCCTTCGACGCCCTCGTAGGGCCGAGGGCGCTGTCAGCGACGCGGCGTTGGTCCCGCTGACCGCGTCGAGAGCGAGAATTTGTTTTCCCGCAAGCCATCACCACCAAACGAAGTTAACATGCTCTGGCTTGTATTCGTCGTCAAAGGAGACGCTGAAAACGTTTGAGACGTGTCGAAATGCACAACCTACTTAAACGTGCATCTGCGCCTCGTCCTTAGAAACAATAAAGCATTCGTGGGCTGCTACGTGTTCCTTCGGCGGTTCGACGAACAAAAACAACTTTAGGGCACGTCAATTCTGCATTGAATCTCCTACTCAAACTGTCGGAGGCCCGCGCGAATGTCTCGGATCGGCGCTGCACCTCCCCCCAGCCCGCGGAGCGCGCCTGGGGCGGCGCCGAAAGCTCCGCCAAGGGGCCCAACGCCGCTCCAAGAAATCCGCGCGCACCGTCGGGCGTCTCTGTCTATGCGCACACACGCCGGTCGGAAGAAGTGGGTAGAAACAGGAAGTAGGGAGGCGTCGGAAGTAGCTCGGGCCCCCGCCCGCCCCTTGAAGAGGATGGAAGCAGGAACGCCACTCGATCCTTGAAGCAGGAAGGCGTCTAAAAAAAACACAGGGATCTGGGAATCCAGCAAATACCTACTTTCAACAACTGGCTTGTACTTTCCCTCGTCTCAGTGTCGAGGGGAGGCACCCCCCTGACGTTGTGTTTTTTCACAGCGTCGACCCCTCAAACTCTCGACCCCGCTCCGCGGGACCAGCCCCGTCGGCCCCGGGGCCCAGCGAGGGCCCCCATGAGGCCGAGCACAGCCAACAAAACGGTCCAGACGTAATTTTCGCGCCGACGCGAGGGGGTCTGAGGAGGGGGAGCGCCCCGCATCGAGTCGGAAGCGGGTCGCCGCGCCCGGCTCCGGCCGGCCTCGGCCGACGCTTGGTGGATCGAGCGGGATCGAAATTGCAGCCCTGTCTGGTCCCAGCTCTCTCCGACACCTCTTCTGGCGAGGCCCCGGAGCTCGCCATCGCTCGACCGTCCATCCCCCGTGCATTTCTCGGCCCGAGACCCTGCACCGCATGGAAGCGGCAACGTCGCGAAACATCTCGGCTGGAGCCCTGGACCCGATCTGCCTGTGCCACGCTTCGAACCACAAAGCGATGTGCGAGATGCCCCCGGACCCGACGCTGGGCGAGCACGCCAGATGCGAGAAAAGCTGCAACGCCCGGATGGTCGGGGGCGTCCAAGAGGCTCAGAGGGGCGGGGTCCACAAATCATGGCTGGAGGCCAGAGTATAGTCAAATTCGCGGTTCCCGGTTCCCGGTTCCCTGTTCCCGGTTCCTGGTCCCGGCTCCCGGGTCCTGGTTCCCGGCTCCGCGCGGTCCCGGCTCTCGGCTCCAAATTCCCAATTCCCGGTTCCCGGTTCCCGGTTCCAGGTTCCCGGTTCCGGGTTCCCGGTTCCGGGTTCCCGGTTCCGGGTTCCCGGTTCCGGGTTCCCGGTTCCGGGTTCCCATGTCCCGGGTCCTGGGACCTGGGTCCCAAATCCCCGGACTGGTTTCCCAGCTCCCGGCTCCCAATTCCAAGGTTTTGGTTCCCAATTCCCGGGCCCGGCGGTTCTTGGCTCCCGGTTCCCAATTGCTCTCCGTTCCCAGCTCTGGGTTCCCGGTTCCCGGTTCCATGTTCTGGGCTGCAGGAGCCCAAGAACCGGAAATTGGGAACCGGCCGGTTCCCAGTTCCTTGTTCCGGGGTTCCCGCGGTTCCTGGTTCCGAGTTCTCAAGGTCCCTGGTCTCTCTCTCTCTCTCTCTTTCTCTTTCTCCTTCTTCTCTCTCTCTCTCTGTTTCTCTCTCGTCTCTCTCCTTCTCTCAATCATAGTGTGTTGCTGTTGTTCCGTACTTCTTTCTCCCTCTCTCTCTCTCTGTTTCTCTCTAGTTCCCTCTCTCTGTATATGTATATATGTATATCTACATCATACATGTATATAACTCTCCACTTACGCGTGAATATAACACACCTATACAATATACCAGTGAATGTAGGGGCCGCACCCCCTCTCTTACCCTCACTCTCTATGTGTTTTTCTCTCTCTCTCTCTTGCTCTCTTTCACTGTTTTCCCTTTCTCTCTCTCTCTCGTTCTCTCTTTCTCTCTCTCGAGTAAGCCCTATGCGTGTGCCTGCCTGTGAGAAGATGTATATGTGTACAGTTATGTATACACATGTATGTGTACATACATAAATTCATGTATATGTATGTATACATGTGTTTTCTCGCATCAGTTGTGTGTATATCGATAAATATATGTGTGTCGGTCTCTGTCGTTTCTCTGTATGCGCAGATGTACAGTACTCATCATTTATCAGCACTTACGCTTGATTGGTGCCTCCATCTCTCTCTCTGCGTATTTCTACACGATGGCATATATGTACGCTTTCGTGTAAACATATGTATATACACAAGTTCTTATATATAACAAGACTGCGTACAAAGCTAGCTGAGTACATATAAGTTTGTATGACTGGCTGCGAGTACAACTACATCGATGTGAATCTGACACGGTACACATAAAACTGTATTTGTGTAGCTCTTTATGTGCCTTCCTCCCCCTGTACAACGACATACGTACATATGTACCAACATACACACATATCTCTCTATATATATGTGTATATATATAGTGAGTGAGTATTGATATTGCTGAGGACAGGCTCAGATAGCACTCTCTCTCTCTCTGCCGTTTTCTGTAAACATAATTATGTATGAGTGTATGTTGTGTTTTTTTTGTTTTGTTTTCTCTCTCTCTCTCTCTCCATACATCTGTATACGGACATGCATGTATACATATCTGCAACTTGTAAGAATATCTACACAAATATATGTACGTGTCACTCTCCTTCGTTCTCCCTGTCCCGAATTCCCCAATTCCCGAAAACGTGTCCCAGGTCCTGCGCCTGCGTGCCCGACTCCCGGTTCCCAATTCCAGGTTTCAAATTCCCCATTCGGCTCCCGGCTCCCAATTCCCAATTCACGGCTCGGGGTTCCAGGCTCCTGGCTCCAGGTTCCCGGTTCCCATGCTCCCGGTTCCGGGTTCCTGGTTCCCGGTTCCCGGTTCCTGGTTCCCGGTTCGATTCACGGTTCCCGGCTCCCGGATCCCGGTTAACCCGGTTCCTGGTTCCCGCCGGTTCCCGGTTCCCGCCGGTGCCCGGTTCCCGGTTCCTTTCACTATTGCTCCATATATGGGAGGAGGGGGAGGAGGAGGGGGATCCCGAGGGGGAGGAGGAGGAGGAGGAGGAGGAGGAGGAGGAGGGAGGAGGGGGAGGGAAGAGGGAGGGGGAGGGGGAGGAGGGGGATCGGGGGCAGGGGGAGGGGGAGGGGGAGGAGGAGGAGGAGGAGGCAGGGAACGCATTGAGAGAAGAATGAGGGAGCCATGAAGCCTGTGGAGATCTCTTGGCCTGGGCCATGATATCCCCCCCCCCAGGGGAGTAAAGGCATCCTGGATGGGGTCCGAATGGATGGTTGGGTCGGAGGATTGCACCGCATCGCCGATGCATCGGCGATTCATCGGCGAAATCGGCGACGCGTCGGCGACGTCGGCGTGTAGAACATCGGGCTCCATATCGCCGATGCATCGGCGATGCGGTGCGATCCTCCGACCCCATCTACTCCGACCCCCTCTTGGCTAGGACGAGAATGATGTCATGATCAGGCTGGCCCAAGATGCGTTCCAAGATTTACAAAGTGTCTAGCGGCCTTTGTTTCTGGAGCCCGTGCGGAGCATCGTGGAGCGTATCACTATCATGACCTCTTTAGCTTCTTGAGCTGGCCGCCTCCGATGGGGGAAACAGCCATGTGCCGGGGAAACCAAGAAGGTACGGATACTGCTACTCCCTGGACCTCTCCCGGGGTCCGTTCTGACCAGGATCTCGAGGCGAATCCAGCGATGGCGACGAGGGCCTCCCAAGAGGCCCAAACAGGGGAAAACGGACGGGGGGCTGCCCCGCCGAGGGGGAGGGCAGGGAGGGAAGCTCTCCTGCTCTGAGAAAGGGAGAGAAGAGCGCGATGAGTCCGCCGGACGGCCGGCGGGCCCCCTAGGAGCAGAAGGGGAGAGCAGCTCTGAAAGGGAAGCCTTTTTTCTCCCTCCCGCGGAGGCCGGGCGGGCGCGCGGCGCGGGCCCGAGGCCCCGCTTTGGGCCTCGGGCCGGGTGCGGGAGCGGCGGGCCCACACCGCGCCCCCCCCGCCGGGGCGGCGGGCCCGCGAGCCCCCCCTCCCGCCAGGTCTCGGGGGGCGAAGGCTCAGAGGCGCTGTCGCGTCACGATGTTTGTTCCTCCGCCTCCTCCTCCTCCTCCTCCTCCTCCTCCTCCTCCTCCTCCTCCGCCTCCGCCTCCTCCTTTTCCGCCTCCGCCTCCTCCTCCTCCTCCTCCTCCTCCTCCTCCGCCTCCGCCTCCGCCTCCGCCTCCTCCTCCTCCTCCTGCTCCTCCTCCTCCTCCTCCTCCTCCCAGACGTGCCCGCATCGTGCCCTGAGATCCTGGCTCGGGCGCGGGGGGCCAAACGTGGGGAGGGAGGGCAGCGGGTGCTGCCCAAAAGGGGTCCTCGAGGGTCCCAGACAGAGGTGTTTAGGTCCCAGCAGATGGCCTCGAGGGCCCGTTCAGGGCACCTTCCCCCCCCCCCTCCCTCCCCAATGTATCACCCCCATGAATTCGCGCCCAACTGGCCGTTCAATTTTCGGGCCAGGCATTTTCGCCTGCTTTCGGGTCTCGGGGCCCTCACAGATCGATCCGGTGCAAAACAATGCAGCAGAAAGATTGATTCGGGGGCTCTGGCCGTGATTTCTCAGGATGCTGCGAGTTTTTCCACTACGTCGCATTTCAGGGCGAGAAGAGCCACGACAAGCAACCCCTGGTAATTTGCGGCCTCAGGGGGCCCTCGCTGGGCCTCGGGACCGTCAGACGACGACTCAGGATGAAAGACAAATCCTCAAAGGGGAATGGGTCGGAAAATCCCAGGACCCCGTACTAAAATAATCAATATCTGGGGAAGCCCCATCATGGGGTCGGAGCAGATGGGGTCGGAGGATCGCGCAGGATCGCCGATGCATCGGCGATGTATCGGAGATGCGTCGAGGATGCACCTGCGACGTCGGCGATGCATCGGCGCCGTCGGCGTGGAGGACATCGGGCTCCACATCGAGCCGCATCGCCGATGCATCGCCGATACATCGCCAAGCGTACCCCTGTGCGCCGTGGGGCTGGGGCCCATGCCCGCATTTCCGACCCTATGATTTTGGTCAGCCAAGAGTTGTTCTTCGATTTCGGCTCCTTGGAGCAGTTTCCGGGCCCCCGGAACATCAGAAACGGATATGGAGCGAAAACAATACCCCCAGCAAGCGGTCGGGGCCTCCGGAGTCGCGGATCAGAAAAATCGTCTCGGCGGATGTCAGCCCTGCCCCCCTGCCCTGCGGGCTAGAATCTGGTGTGCGTGGCGGCGCTGAGGACCCCCTCGCAAGTCGTGTTTCTCCCTTCGAATCTCTCGTAAATGAAACCGGTGGGTGCTGGACCCGGTCGCGCCGGGGTTCCCTGATCCTTTTTCCTTACAGGGGGGTCCCCAGTCTTGCTTCCCTGCAAGGGAACTTGGGGTTCCCTGGTCTTGGCTCTTGCCTTCCCTCCTCGGGTTCCCTGGTCTTCTTCCTAGGGTTCCCCGGCTTTGTTCCTGGCCTGGGTTCCTCGAATGCCCCTGTCTTGCTCCTGGCTTGCATGTGGATCCGAGAGCCACTGATTAAGGTTGACCTCTCATGGGAAGGAAGAAATGGACATCGTTTATAAGGGAATCCTTGGGTTTTCAAGTTTGAACCCTCATGCTGGCGATGTTGAGAATATGAAATGGTTTGACTGTGTGTCATTACATGCAACACTGTACGTAAACGTGTTAGTATTGTGTTCATGTCGTGGAAGGTCGCGCATCATCTTCTTCCCGAGCGATTTGAAGACTTCGACGACGGCTACGACGACGTCAGCGGCGACGAAGACGGGGACGACGGCGGCAACGATGACGACGAAAGCGAGGACGAAAACGACGAGGACGATGACGATGAGAACGACGAGGACGAAGTCGACGACGACGTCATCGACGGCGATGACAGCGGCAACGACGAGGACGACAACGACGATGACGACGAAGGCGGGGATGACAACGGAGACAGAGAAGACCTCAACGACGGCGAAGGCGACGACGACGACGGCGGCGACGACCACGAGGTCGACGACAGCGACAACGACGATGACGACGACGGGGATGGCGACGACGACGGGGACAACGACCGCATCGACGACCACGACGACGACGGTGACGATGGCGACGACGACGGCGACGACAACGCCAACGACGCCCGCGACGACGACGACGACGGCGACAACGACGACGACGAAGGCAACGACGGCGATGTCATCGGCGACGACGACCAGGACAACGAGAACAACGACGACGAGGACAACGACGAAGGCGGCGATAGCGACGACGACGATCGCGGCGGCGACAAGGGCGATGACGAGGATGTCGACGACGACGGCGAGGGCGACGATGAGGACGTCGACGACGACGGCGACGGCAGTGGCAACGACGGCGACTACGGCGACGACGACAACGACGACGGCGCCGACGACGGCAACAACAGTGACGTTGGCGACGACGGCGCCGACGAGGATGACGACGACGACGGACGGCACGACGGCGACAGCGACGGCGGCGACGATTTCAATGGCTTCCAAGACGACGGCTACGGTGACGAAGGCGACGACGACGACAGCAAAGGCGACGCCGACGACGATGTCGACAACGAAGGCGGCGGCCACGACGACAACGACGGCGACGACGGCGGCGATGAAGATGACGTTGACGGTGCGACATGGCTCGGCCCGAGCGCTGCTGAAAGCGACATTGCGCTTGAAACGAAACCGCAAGCGGAAGGAACTAAATGCTTTAATCGAACGAACAAGTGAGGCCGACACCAAGCGAACAACAGTAACGAAACAAGGCTGCCATTCAGCGGGACAGCACAACGAACGCGTGCAACATATTCACACACAACACGTCACTTGGAAACGCATTGGGCCGCTGCCGAAGGAGAAGGTTCACTGTCCAGGCGAGACTTTTGATTTCCCTGTTCGGGACAACGCACGGAAGACAACGTCAGGTAGAAACTCCAATCGGTCACCACTAGAGGTTCGGTATAGTTTCGAGGCCAACATGGCGACCTTTGGATTGAGGACAACGCCAAAACTCTTTACGCGAGCGCGTGTGCACGCGCGTCGTGCCTTGCACAAACTGGCTCGTGAAAGCCTGCTGCTGACTTGCAAGCCCAAGCGACCATGGCGAAGGATTGAGTTTTATTCCTAGGAGAATGGCGACTTCTCTCTTCGATAACTTTGAAGTTTCCACGCGCGCAGCGCATGCACGCCACAAGCGCTGCACCAACTGATTAAATGTGAACGAAACAATGTCTGGTTGGAAATTCGCTCGGTCACCACTAGCGGTTCACTTCTAATCTCCGCGCCTACATGGCAATGTTTGTATAGCCGGTGATACTGGACTCCCCGCGCTCGCGCGCAGGCGCGGCGTGCGCTGAATCAAATGTTTCACATGGGAAGTCAACGACAAGTTGGACATCGAATTTGTCCGCGCTAACTATTCCTGTTAGTTCCCAAACAAGCGCGGCCATTTAGCCGTTTTGACCAATGCAGACCCTCCACGCGCAGGCGCATGGAGAGCTTTGTCCCAGCGGAAAGCATGCACGACAAAAAGGCTCATTTGGTAATCCAGTCGGCCACCACTATGGGATCAAATTGGTTTCCAGGCCAACATGACGACTTATGTATTGTGGACAATACAGACCTCCCCGCGCGTGCACGCGCGCGGCTGATGCGCATCACGTGCGCGCGCGTTCTGTATTGCCCACAATCGAAAACATGCACAAACATCATGTCAGCTTGGAAATCAGGCCGGCCACCGCTAAGAGGTTAACTTGGAGTTTCCAAGTCAGAATAGCGACATTCAGTGTGGAGAGGACAAAGCTCGTCAGGCGCGCACGCGCGCGGGTGACATGGGTTACCCGTTCGCGTGCAGACTTCTGTATTGCCCATCGTAAGCAACGTGCAAACACAAACATATGACCTTGGAAATCAACTCGACCACCCGCACGGTACGAGGCAGAATTCCTCGCGCACGCGCGAGTCACACGTGTCATCCGCGCGCGGCGGCTGACCCGCGCGCGCGGGTCACCCGAAACTCGGTCTGTCACCGCTGTGGGTTTACTTCAGTCTCCAGGCCGCCATGGAGACTTACCTGTCTGGTAAACATTATATGCCACCCGAAAAAGGTAAACGCAAATCAACAATGATATTGAACGCGTTAAGAAAGCTCGAGCACAACTATGGTGCGGAACAGCGTGCATAATGAAACGAAGCGCGCAACGAACCGGGACACCAGGAACATTCGCACGCCCGAACAACCCGTCTAACAATCGAACGCACTCAAAACAACCACGGAAACAAAATGTACTAAAAATCGAACAGCGGCGTAAAATAACTTTTCACTGACCCAAACAAAACAGAACAGCGCTTATATAAAGTCTTGGCTGCCATCTATGTGTACAACGTTTAGATCATCTCCTTTCAAACATGACGAAGTCTTCGGCGACAGCTTGAGCTTAAACTACCCACCATTGGTGTAGATTTTGGGAGGCTCCCAAAGAGCTTCAAATGATGTCGCCAACCCACCTGTGTTGATGGATCCGGGTTGTGAATCTGGCGCCGCGAGTCTCGCCAAGTCCTCATCTTCACCTCTGGCCCCTCCTACAATCATCGGTCTACCGTAATGAACGCGTAATAAGGAACGAAGGGGTTGTCACCGACGTCGACATCGTCATCCTCGTCGTCGCCGTCGTCGCCCTCGTCGTCGTCGCCACCATCGCCAAGTGCGGATGACAAGTGTCGCGCTGCCCGCGCGCGCGTGGAGAGTTATGTCTTGTCCAGGAAGGCCTGGCTGACCTGGAAACTTAAAGCGAACCCTCAACGGTGGTTAATCTGAGCTACAAATTGACATCGCGTTTTGTTGCATTCTCTCTTTTGCGGGCAATAAAGGACCCCCCACCCGCGAGAGTGGCGCGCATCACCCGCGCGCGATCGCGTGTGAGGAACTCCGTACTGTCATCGATGAAAGAGTAGCAGTGTTGAATTGGGAACTAACTGAAACCTTAGCGGTTACCATAATTCCTTACGCGTTTCTATGTTGAGCATGCTCTTTACTGTTGGCGCGAGCGCGCGCGTGACACGCGTCGCCCGCGCGTGTCGTGAGCCCTGACTTGTCCACAATGCACATACGTCGCCATCTTGGCCTGGAACCTAACAGGACCCTTAGCTGCGACCGATCGGGTTTCCAAAAGCGAACATGGTTTGTGTGTACAGTTCCTGCTGCAGACAATACAAGACTGTCCATGCGCTCGCGCCCTCGGGGACGCGCGCGACGACAGGACACGTGCGACCCGCGCGCGCGTGCAGAGTTCTGTGCTGGAGACAGCAGGCAAGTCGCCATGTTCGTCAGGAAGTGGATTTCGAAGGCAACAATGGTTTTCTTTTCAATCCAACACACGACGCGAATACGTCTGCCTGCGGCCTCGTGGAGTTACGTATTGTCGGCAATACACAAGTCGCCTTGCTGGCCTGGAGCATGAAGTGAACCCTTACTGTCGACTAGCTGGATTTCAAAATTGATATTATTTTCACATATCAACAAGCTGGTGAGGCGTACTTCGTGCGTACGCGCGCGCCCGAGTGGAGAGTTCTTAATCACACACATGAGAAGTCGCTACTTTGGCCTGGCAGTTGAAGTGAACCAGTAGCGGCGGACGTTTAGGTTTTGTGGCTTTCACAAACCAGCTGGTGCAACGTATACGCGCGTGCGCGCTCCCGTAAAAACATCGCCGTGGTGGCCTAGAAACTAGAGTGAGACTTTAGCGGCAACGGATTGGAATTCCTAGTCGATATGTTTTTCCCCCGAACCGTCCAAGATTGAGCAGTCAACATCCTTGCCTGGAAAGTAGAAGAGTGCCCTTAGCAGTGGTCGATTGGACTCTCAAGTTAAGCGCGGTCTACGAAGATAATATCGTTTTTCGCTTTGTCTTGCTACATGGAAGCACCTTCTCGTTTTCGCGTTCGCTTGGCACCTGTACCTTTTTAAAGGCTCGTTTTTAACATTGAAGTTCATTTCGTGTTTAGTTTTAAGCGCAACTCAGTTTTAAACAACCATTGGTTCGAGCTGTGCCTCAGTGTCAACATTGTCGTGGAGGCTGCTGCCGTCGTCGCGGTCGTCGCCAAGGTCCTGGTCGTCTGCGTCCCTGCCATCATCGCCGGCGGCGTCGTCGCCGTCGTCGACGCCGTCGCCATGGTCGGCGTCGCTGTTGTCGTCCTCGTCGTCGCCGTTGTCGGCATTGGTGCCGTCGTCGTCTTCATCGAGAACGTCATCGTCGACGTCGTCCTCGTCGTCGCCGCCGCCGTCGCCGCCCTCGTCGCCCGCGTTGTCGTCGTCGTCATCTTCGTCGGTCGTCGCCGTCGTCATCGCCTGCGTTGTCGCCGTCGCCGTCGTCACCTACGTGGTCGTTGCCGTTGTCGCCGTCGTCGCCGCCGTTTTCGTCGTTGCCGTCGTCGTCAACGCCGCCGGCGTCGCCGTCGTTGCCCTCGTCGCCCTTGCCACTGTTGTCGCCGCCGTCGTCGTCCTCGTTCTCCTCATTGACCCCGTCGCCGCTACCGCATTCGCTGCTGTCGCCGTCGTCATTTCCGTCGTCATCGTAATCGTCATCCTCGTTGTCGTCGTCGTCGTCGTCGTCCCAGTCCTTGTCGCGGTCGTCGCCCTCGTCGCCATCGTTGTCGTCGTCCTCGTCGTCATCACCGTCGACGTCGTCGTCGTCGTCGTTCTCGTCGTCATCACCGTCGATTTCCTCGTTGTCGCGGTCGCCGTCGTCGACGTCGTCACCGTCGTCGTTCTCGCCCTCGTCGTCGTCCCCGTCGAGTGCTCCGCTGTGGACGACGGTGGCGGCGACGAGGGCGGCGCCAGCCACTTGGTCGAGAATGCGCGCGCGATGCTCGCGGTGAACGTACAGCGACAGTTTGTTGCGACGACGGCGGCGAGCACTGATCACGACTACGACATCTACGAGCGAACGACGGCGGCTAAAGACGAGAAGCTCATGCCACGGCCTCTGACAACGCTAACCTAATATATGTAACATGTATCATGCGGATGAACGAACCTCAAGAATTATATGACCGTCCTCTCAAACTAAGCGGACAAAACTCTTAATTTTCAAAGGCGCTTGGGTTCAACAGTTCAACATCAATGATATTCACCAGGGTACGTCAACGTTAGTGGTTTTCGGATCCTCATGGTTTGGTTGCTCAAATTCCCCGGTCTTGTTCCACAGATTTCTAAGGTTTCCCAGCCTTTTTCCTTGCATGGGCTCTCAGGGTTCCCCAGCCAGTCGGTTCCTCGGGTTCCCTAGCATTGCGAAGGAATGTCAAGCAACGTAACTCCGTGCAAAGCAACGCCAATACATGCGCAGCAATGCTACGCAATCCCAAGCAGTGCGCCAAGCAATGCCAAGCAGTGCGCCACGAAGTGCGCCAGGCAATGCGCCAAGCAGTGCGCAAACGAAAGGCCCAGCAACGCCGAGGCAAAGCCAAAGACTGCGCCCATGCAATACGATGCTTTCTCCTACCTGGGGTCGCGTCCGGTTAATGTTTTCCTGAGAAAACTTTGCCTGAGAGTTCTTTCTCCAACGCACACCGCCCACGCCGACTACACCGGTCAAGCCGCCCAGCTGCAGTCTGGGGCCCCGGCTGGTTTGCACCGGTGCAATCTCGGGGGCTTCAGAAGGGTGCGCGTGCCAGCCGTGAAATGATGCACGGACAAGGCACGCAAGGGGAGGGTGAGGAGGGCTTTACTTTTTGTGGAAGGAACTGGTGAGTGCTGGACGTGGCCGCGCTGGGGGTCCCCAGTCTTGTTTCCTTACAGATGTGATGCGTGGTCGACTACTCCAGATTTCGTAATAAAAGGGAGGGGGTCTGGACCCTCCAAGACAAGCCATTTCAGACCTCCCCCGTGGGAGAACCCTCCAAAACATCGTCCCCAGACCCCCCAAGCCCTCCAAGATAGCCTGGAAGAGACCCCCCCCGAAATGAGACCCCCTCCCTTTATTACGAAATCTGGAGTTCTTCTTGTTGAAGAAACTGTCGAGTGCTGGACGTGGTCGCGCTGGGGTTCCCCGGTCTTGTTTCCTTACAGATGTGATGCGCGGTCGACTACGTGGGCCACTGGTTGCCCGTCGGCCCTGGGCGGTCTTCGGCGGCCTTCTGGCGGTCTGCGGCGCGAGAGCTGCACGGCTGCGTTCTACAAGGGGCCCAAGAACAAACGCCCAGGGTGTGGATTTCTCTGTGTCTCTGTTGGGTGTCCCAAAACCGTGTGGTGACAGACCCGGCGGTGATCTCGAAATCCGCAAAGACCTCACCGCACGGTCCGTCACCACACGGTTTTGGGACCCTGGAGGCCCCAATCGCCCGAGACATCGTCGGAGAACGACCCGAGTCCCAAAACCGTGCGGTGACCCCGAATCCCCACCGACTCACCACACGGTGTGGTCACCACCCCGTTTGGGAGCCCCCGACTCTGGGGCCTGGGAACGTCCACGTTCACCACCTCCGGGGTCCCAAGCCATCGGCTCCCCAAGCGGCCGATATGCCTCCCCAGTCGGCTCCAGGGTCGGCCCAAGCGGGTCTAGCCAGAGGCCAGGGTGGGCTCTGGGGACCGCTACGGCCCGAGGAGAACTCTGACAGGGCTGAAAAGACCTCCGAGCAAGCCCCGCTAGGCATCCAGGATGTCCACTCCAAGATGGCACCAATTATCTGGGCACGCGAGCGCCGAGGACACAGTCCTGAACAACGCGATGGCTCAATGGCCCCCCTGTTCCACAAACTTTCGTGCTAGTTCCTGATCTGGGGGCCGCCGTGGCTCACTAGCAATGGCGTCTGTTTAGCTGGTGCTGTCATTCGACAAACTCAGCTGGCCTTCACGACCTCCCTCGCTACTTACGCTAACCCCCTTCAGCTAGTCTCATCCTCTTTTCCTTTCCCTCCCTCTCCCTTCCCCTTTTCTTATCCCTGCACGCTTCGCCCTCATCCGTTTGCTCCTCTTCCTCACCGTCCTCCGTCCTCCTGTTCACACTTCCCCGTGTCAACCACTCACACTGTGCCCTCCCTGATACGTTCTAAGAGATCCTGGCAAATCTCATTATTCGGCGTTTGGCGGAATGATGGGAGTCCCTGGGAAATTTGGTCAAGTGACGTTAAAGTAGTGCAAGCTGGCGACTACACAAATACAAAAAATACGATTCAAACACAGTTGTCTGCCGCTGTGGAAGATTCCGGAATGACGATCAAACATCGGCGGCAAACGAGGGGGGGAGTGAGAAGGAAAAGGTCTCCTCAGAAGGTTCGGAAGTCCCCCGGTCTTCTGAGAAATTGTCTGAGCCTGACCCGAAAACAAGAACAAACTTATCAGAAGGCGCGAGGGCTTCTAACAAGTCCCGCCGCCTTGTGAGAACGCCTTCTTCTTCTCATTTCCCCCCCTCGCTCGCCGCCGAGATTCTGCAAGGACGATCAAATAAGATCGATCGCGAGGGCGACGCACACGAGCAGGCTTGGAACTCGACTTCTTGATCGCCGCCCAAGGCGCTGCTGCGTGACGGGCCCAGCCGGGAATTTCGTAGCCGTCGTCCTACATCGTGGCCATGCCTCTGGAGGGACGCCTGGGAACATCGGCAAGGGCTCTGGTGGCTCCTGCCAAGGTTGATCGTGGCACAACTCTGCGAGCTATGCGGAAAAACAAATCTACTAACTGGGACCTGCTTTCGGACCTCCTGTGATCCTACCTGCTAAAAAGAAAACCCCGATGTGACGGAAATGCGGGCGCCGGCCAGCGCGCGGGCTTCGACAATCTCCCCGGCGCCCGCGCTGGGGGTGGACACGGCCTCCTGCTGCTCGGGTTGCCCCTGGCGTCTGGAGGAAGGGCCTGTCGCATTGGCAAGGGCGGCTGACCACGACTTCGTGCTGAGACAAGATGCTGCCGATGAGACGGAAGTGCGAGCGCCAGCCGTCGCGATGACCTCGACAGACTTGCCCGCCAGCGCGGGCGCCGGGGCAGGGTCGACGGACACGGCCTCCTGCTGCTCGGGTTGCCCCTGGCGTCTGGAGGAAGAGCCTGTCGCATTGGCAAGGGGGGCTGACCACGATTTTGTGCTGAGACAAGATGTTGCCGATGAGAGGGAAGTGCGAGCGCCAACCGTCGCGCTAACCTCGACAGACTTGCACGCCAGCGCGGGCGCCGGGGCAGGGTTGACGGACACGGCCTCCTGCTGCTCGGGTTGCCCCTGGCGTCTGGAGGAAGAGCCTGTCGCATTGGCAAGGGGAGCTGGCTGTACTACAGACGACTGCCCACTGAGTAAAGATGGTTCCGATGAGAGGGAAATGCGGGCACCAGCCAGCGTGCTGGTCTCAACGGCCTTGCCCACCAGCGTGGGCGTCGTTGCGGCGCAGGCGGCCAAACCGCATTGCGTGCACAAGTCTTCCGAGCACTGGCGGCAATTCCACCTATAGCTTCCACAATTTTCCTTCCAATTGTTGCACGTACGCATATTTTTGCACCCCCATCCGTACTTCGTGTGATAGGGGGGGCCGCTGAAGTCGCTCCACGACATGCTTTGCGCACACTGAGGGCATTTCGGAACAGAACAGTCGGAGAGAGTGGTCAGGGTGGTGGCGTCGTCGTCATGGTCCATCGTCTGGGATTGCCTTTCTCTGCTCCAGGTCGCAGCTCGCCTTGGCTTCTTCACCCTCGTCTTCTTGTGCGGCTTTGTCATCCGCTCCGAGACGGGCTCGTCGGCACCTTCCGCACTCTCAATGCTCAGGAAAACGGCGTCGAGTGAAGCGGAGGCACCGCCTGCTGGGGTGCCTTCGAGGGGCCCCACCTTTGCCACATCCGCCGGCGCTGTGGCCTGCTGCACGGCCTGCTCCGCTCGCTCTGCCCGCCCCGACGGAACTGGCTCAACTGCTGCGCCGGCGCCAGCGAGGCCGGACTGCCCGACCAGTCTGTCCTGGTCCAGCCGGCCAACCTCCGCATCCTTGTGGCTGCTCCACACTCTGGCGAACATGCAGACACAACAACAGCCGATGGCGATCACGCCCATGAACACGAAAATAGAATGCTGCCAAGAGGAAGCTTCCACTGGTCCCAGATCTTGATCTGGAAGTGGCTCGACTGTCAGATTTGCGTCGCTGTTCGAGTCGCTTGTGTCTGTACCTGCCAGTTTCTCCTGGGCCACGCATTCGAAGGTGTCGGCGCATGTGCTGCGACAAGTCTCTGCCGCCTCCTCCCCCAGAGGGCCGCCCACGCCGCAGAAGCCCTCGTCGAACATCTGCTGGCAGCTCCTCTGAGAGCGCCGGCGGCTGGTCTGGTCGGGCTCGCACGGCGGCAGGCATCCGAGAGCGTCGTGGCAAGTGGTGCGGCATGTCTCTTCCATCTCCAGCCCCAGGGCACCGTCCGTTCCGCAGATCCCCGCGTCGAACATCTCCCTGCAGCTCTGCGGGAACCGCCGTCGGCTTGTTTGGTCGGCCTCGCACGGCCCGCGGCATCCCACTCCGCAGCTCATCTGGCAGGTCTGACGGGCCTCGTCTCCCAAGGGTCCGACCTTGTCGCAAAAGCCACTCTCCTTGATCTCCTCGCAGGTGAAAGGGCTCCGCCGCCGGCTCGCGTCGTCCTGCCTGCACGCCGGGAGCGCCCCGGGACTGGTGGGACTCGGCGTCGGGCTAGCGGAAGTGCTGGCGCAAGAGCATCAGAGCGGCATCAACACAGAGCTTCGGAAGTCCGCACGGATTCTTTGGGCCGGCGTGTTCTTACCCACTTCGGTGGCTTGTCCTGGCAGCTTTCGAGAGCTTGATCGTCGAAGCCTAGCAGGTATGTTCTGAAGTTCGTGGCGATCCAGTGGTCTGTCCCGCGCCGCCACGGGGAGCCCCGCGCCGACCAAAGAGATCTGCGCGGTCCTCCGACGGTCTGTGGCTATGCCGCTCGGTGCTCTTCGAGCTGGGGAAGATCGTGTCGAGGGACACGACAAAGACGAACGCTTGCCAGGCGGTGGCGACCGCTCTCTGAGGCCGCATCTCCGCCGCAGAGGTCGCGGTCGCGCGCAGCCGCAGCGCCTCGTGGCACTGTTCCTGAGCCAGCCTGGCCACGACGGATGGGGAGGAGAGGAACAAATGATGCAGACTTCGGGAGCAACATCGGCTTTCCAATGTATGTATCTACATACTAGAACCATCGCGCGCGCTTCGCGCGCGCTCAAGTTCTAGCTAGGGCCACGATCATCGTCACCATTGTTTTCCTCATCCCCGTCATCTCATCTCCATCGTCATGCTCATGGTCACCATCACCATCACCATTACAACAATCATCATTACCACCATTACCATCAGCATCGTGAGCGCCACCGTTATCATCGTCATTTTATTTGTCAACATCCTCCACATCTTGGTATGCAGTCCCCTTACCCTCCTCCTCTTCCCGTTATCCCTCTTCCATCATCTTATACTCATCATTTTCCTCGTCGGCGTCTCCCTTAAAACAAGGATCCCTGTTCCTTCACCTCCTCCTCCGTCTCCTCTTCTTCCTTCTCCTTCTCCTCCTCCCTGTCTTCCCACCTCTTCGGTGTGTCCTTCCTTGCGTTCCTTCACCTACTTCACCTCCTTCCTCCTCTCGAGCCCTCTTCATCCTGCGCTCCCCTTCCCTCCTCGTTTTCAGCATACCTCCCCGAACCATCGAGAATCAGAGAACAAGATAATCTTACAAGAGCAGTGTCCTTCCTCCTCTTCCCCCTCTTCCCCCTCTTCGTCCTCCTGATCTTCCGCCCGCTACTCCTCCTCCCCCTCCTCCTCCTGCTCCTCCCCCTCCTCTCCCACCTCCTCCTCCTCGGTCGGTCGGTCGGAAGTAGGACCTCAGTGTCAATGACGCAGCCCATGCCAAGGAAAAAGGGCAGTGCACAGTGCATTGGGGAGAACGACGACGACAATAGACGAAACGTGACCGCAGACATCAGGGGTCAACATTTATCTCATCGGTGCCAGCCCGTTGAATCCCGCATAGTCCGCCCCTAATTCTCGAGACAAGTATTGCTCTAACGGCACATCGAACTGATAATACTATTTTTTCCTCATGCTCCTGACTGCCACCTGCAATCAGGTTCTTGTCTAATTCAACAAAAAATGAAGCAGCCAGGACCCTGCACATCTTGGACGGATAAGTCTTCGACTCCATGGTCCTCCACCTCCCTTCAACAATCCTCCCCTCCAGGATCCGGTGTGGATGCCTACGATCACATCTGGTTTGATTCGGCACACATCCGAGCAGCTCCTTTAGAGCTGTACACCTGATGGCCATTAAACAGGTGGGTTTGAAACTGAGGGCCCGCAAGATGCACTGGTCAACCCGAAGGATTTCAGCCTGCGTTCCCCCCACCGAGGCAGGGTGTTTTACTTCCGGCAACATCCAAATCCACGGAGCATCAGGAAGGTGCTCTGGAAGGGCAGGGTGCTCAATCACCATGGGGGTGTGGGAAAGATAGGCCCCTATGCAAACAGTATCGTAGTGCGCAACAGACGGCTACCTACTTGCAACTGCAAAAACTCTCTGATGTTCAAGGCTCTCTTCCCCACTGTCTTTCTGCTTCTCGCAGTGGCCGCGGTGGGTGAGTAATGCCTGGCACTGCTCTATATCTTGCTGCCGTCCATGTCTCACACGGCTGCCCTGCTAACATTCCTATGGCCCTACCTGCGGCAAGTAAACACATCTAGTTGGCAATGATCTCCCTCTTCCCCAAGTCCCCTGGGGGCTTTGGCCGTATCAAGGCGTTCCCGACCCGTCTGACACCGTCGGAAGCCGTCTTGGGGGCCTCGCTGAACCGACTTGGGGCTCTCCTGGGGCGCTTCAGGGCCGTGAGAGTATCTTGGACGTCTTGGAGGCCTCTTGGGCCGTCTTGGGGCCCTCTTGGGGCCGTCTTGGGGCCTCTTGGGCCGTCATGCGGCCATCTTGGAGGCCTCGTGGGCGATCTTGGGGGCCTCGTGGGCCGTCTTGAGCCGTCGGAATACACAAAAAAAAGCAAATGCCAAAATTATTCAAAATCCTTCGGACAATCAATGATGTTGATCTCTTCGGGTCCTCCTGGGGGACCTCGTGGAGGCCTCTTGGGCCGTCTTCAAACCCTCTTGGGGGGCCTCTTGGGCCGTCTTATCTTGCGGCCATCTTAGGCCGTCGTGGGTGCACCTTGGGTCGTCTTGGAGGCATCTTGGGGCCATCTGAACCGTGTTGGAGGCCATCTTGGCCGTCCCGGAAGCCTCTTGGGGCCCTCATGGGGCCGTCTTGCGGGCCTCTTGGGCCGTCATGCGGCCATCTTGGAAGCCTCGTGGGCGATCTTGGGGCGATCTTGGGGGCCTCTTGGGCCGTCTTGAGCCGTCGGAATGCAGAAAAAGAGCAAACGCCAACAGTGTTCAAAATCCTTAGGACAATCAGTGATTTTGGTCTCTTCGGGTCCTCCTGGAGGACCTCTTGGAGGCATCTTGGTCCATCTTGAGGCCATCTTAGGCCGTTTTTGGTGCATCTTGGGCAGTCTTGGAGGCATCTTGGGGCCATCTGAGCTGTCTTGGAGGCCATCTTGGCCGTCTTGGAGGCCTCTTGGGGCCATCTTGGGAGCCTCTTGGGCCATCATGGGGTCATCTTGGAGGCCTCATGGGTGATCTTGGAGCGATCTTGGGGGCCTCTCGGGCCGTCTTGAGCCGTCGGAATGCCGAGCAAAGGCACATGCCAAAATTCTTCAAGAATCTACGGAAAATCAATGAATTTGACCTCTCCGTGCCCTCCTGGAGGATCTCTTGGAGGCCTCTTGGGCCTTCTCGGGCCGTTTTGGAAGCTTCTTGGGCGAACTTGAAGGTATCTTAGGCGCTCTTGGTCCGTCTTCGAGGCCATCTTGGACCATCTTGGACGAACTTGGAGGCCATCTTGGGCCATCTTGACCATCTTGGAGGCCATATTGGAGCCGCCTGGAGCCGAACAACCCTTTGCAACCACCTGCTACGCATCTCCAGCGGGACGGGCCGAAACCCCAAGGGAAGTCCTTTTGGAAAAGAACCAGAACCAAAAGCAAAAGGGTCTAGCACGCCAGGCACCCTTGGTGATGAATCAACAGGGGGCGGCGGATCTAATGTCCTTCGGCCTATCCTGCCACCGCGCCTGTGTTGTCTTTTGGGATGTCTGTTTTGATATTTTGGAAGGCCTCTGCCTCTTGGATGCAGTTTTGAAGTGCCTGGGGGGGCTCTTTTTGGACTCTTCGGGCCTCTTTTGGGCCTCTCTGGGGCCCTCTCGGGGCCCTCCTGGGCCGTCTGGCTCTGTCGTGGGGGGCTATAGGGCCGCCCTGGGGGGAGCCGACAAGCCCCTCGGGGGGCGTAAAGGTGGGGCAGGGGGAGAGAGGGGGGTGAAGTAGCAATCGCTCTCAACGGCTCGTGGTGGGATAAGAAGATGTGAGCATCAAGCTGATCTCGTTCCCTGCAGCAGGTTCGTGTTGTGCCGACTCCGACATTGGTTCCTAACGCCGCGCTGGATCATTCAACCTTGAACGATCGGCCGTTTCCGAACCGTCAGATCGTTGAACACCGACCGAGTCTGGGTCGCCCGCGGCGTTCATCGCTGCACGCCAACAGCGGGGTCGCCGCTGGGCGACACGGCACGAACCTGCCGCAACCCCGACAATACCGCAACCCCGACAATACCGCAACCCCGACAATCAAAAACGGGTCTGACGCGGTGGCTTACGCGGGCCACCATCGCGGCCCGCCACAGTGGAGACGAGGGCGCTCACGCGCGAGCTTACGCGGGCAGCTTACGCGCCGATGTCGGCGCAGAGGACCCTTTCTCTCGCGTCGCTCACCTTGGGATAGCCCCCCCTCTACAGTCGGGCCACTGAAATAAGGAACCCTAAACACGGAAAGACGCCCCTTTTTCTCTGACCCCAGAGACGCCTTCGCTCACGAGGGGGACTGAAGGATCAGCCATGGCAAGATCTGATGAACATCGAGCTCTTTTCGGGTCGGGCGAGAGGGGGGGATAGCAAAGGGGGGGTTGAGAATCAGCTCACGTAGCTGATTTTCCCGGCGCCTCCCGGCGTCGGAGGCGGCTATGTCTCGAGGAATGGGCCCCTCCGTGGGGCCGAAACCAGCTGCATGCAGCAAATTCCGTAACCCCCCCTTTCCCAATCCCCCCCTTTCGTCCGGCCCGATCTTTCCGAACCCAAGCTGCTCCTTATTTCAGCGTCTTGCCTGCGCGCGCCCAGCGGCCCGGTGCGGCCAGAACGCCCGCGCACGACGGCGACAAGCCTGGCGTTGTCAACGGAGCAGCGGGCGCGCACGCGAGAGCGCGGCGGCTGCATCCACGACGCGCCGCTGCGCCGCAACGGACGAGCGACGTCGGTGCGTCTTGACCGTGCGACCCCCCGAGTGACTACCTACCAGACCACCCCAACCCAACCCAAAGACCCGAACTTGACCCCAATTTCGGGTTGGGGGGTGGGGTACGGGTTCCATGCGTGTTTTTTCAACGTTCCCCGACCCCCCCCGCACTGGAAGTGGAGGGCAGATTGAGGGCTTCGGGTTGGGTTGGCGTGGTTTGGTGGGTGGTGAGACGCACTAAAAGACATGGCTACTCAACACATGGAAACGTATGCGGTGCCGCGTGTTAGTTTACTGCATTCAGCAGCAGCGTTGAAAAATGATCAGTAGCAGCCCCACGTCGGTACGGCAGGTTCGTGTCGTGCCGACCCCAGCCTTGGTTTTTGGCACCGCAGGGATCGTTCAACCTTGAACGATCGGCCGCTGCCGCAGCGTCCGATCGTTCCACATCGATCGATTCTGGATCGCCGGCGGCGTTCAACCTTGAACGCCCGCGCTGGGGTCGCCGCTGGTCGACACGACGCAAACCTACCGTACGTCTTGACCGTGCGACCCCCCGAGCGGCTTCCCCACCCGGCCGGCGCACGAGGCGGGGCCCGGGGCGGCCCCGCGGCCGGGCAGGGGCCGAGGGGCGGCCGCCACGCGCGGCGGCGGGGCGGCGGGGGCCAGCAGCTCGTCGTCGACGCTGGTGATGGCCACGTCGAAGAGGTCCGGGTGCCTGCGGCGGCCGACGCCCCACGGGGGCGCCGTGGAGGGGCGCTGGCTCCTCCCGCCCTCCCGAGCTTCCTCCTCCTCCTCCTCCTCCTCCTCCTCCTCCTCCTCCTCCTCCTCCTCCTCCTCCTCCCCCTCCTCCTCCGCCTCCTCCTACAGGCTGAGTGGACCCTTCTGGCCGCTCAGCCGCAGCCAGATCACTTGTTTCAATTCCTAGAGAAGGTGCTGTATGAGACAGCGGCACCTCTCTTTTCAAGAGCCTCACAGAGTGTTGCAGGTAGAGCGAACTATGAGAGAGAGCGTTCGCAGCTGCTTGTGCGTAGAAGAGAGCTCCGAATGACTCTTGGTGGGGCTCCAGCGGAGCAGGTGAATGAGATTTCGGATAGGCTCCGTCTCTTGACTAAGCAGTTGAGAGGACTAGCAAAAGCTGCTTTGAAACTGAAGCAGGAAGAGCACATGGAGGCCATGAGAGAGTCATGGAGAGTGCGCAACATCCATCGTGCTTTTTTTCATGCGAGGGCTGCAGCGGGTGTCCGCATGGGACCAAAAAAGCGGAAGTTTTTAGAGATCAGGACCGCCCTGCCCACGCGGAAGGAGCAGTTAGATTTTTGGGCTTTGCCTGGACCTGAGGGGGGGATGGCGGCTCGCGAGGTGGGGGAGTGGGAAGGATTGCCACCGGTCTGCTCTGCGGTCCCGTATGACGTGCATTTTTTTGAGCAGGCGGGTGAAGACATGAAGAGAGTGCGTAAGCAGCTGCGTAGGGTCCAGAAGCGTAGGGTGACCCCGCAATGGTCGTCGCCAGTGGAGCTGTGGGACATGGCTTTGAATCCTGGAGCGGGCATCCCGTCAAAAAAGCAGGTCGCTGGAGTTGGAGCTCCTGACCCGTCCCGCCCCACGGTACTATTTACAAAAGCTGTTCATCTAGGCATGTGGCGCATACGCACAGCACAGAGCACACCTAGATTCTGGCACTGTAGTCAGGCTGGAGGCCTGAGGAAGTCTGAGGCCGAGGGACCTGCGGGGAAGCGGTGGGTCCATATGTTGCCTTCGTTCGGTAAAGTGTGGTACTCGGCTATCATGTACAGAGAGAATATGGATCCAGATGTGCATGGATACCAGCCTGGCAGAAGCAAGGAGACACCCATGTTGGTCTCATCGATCCTGGCATGGAGAGCGCAGCGAGAGAATAGGTCTTTTTGCAGACAGTATTTTGATGCAACTAACGCTTTTGGAAGTATAGCACAAAGACGTTTAAAAGCTGCTGTGGTTTCGCTTTTTGACTGGCAAGCGGTCCCGATGGGGCTGCAGAGGGTGGAGAGGGCCACCATTTCTGTTCCGTGTGAATTCGGGTCCGTGCTTTTGCGGCCTGGATGTGGAGGGATGATGGGGGACCCGTTCATGGTGGCGGCGTGGGTGAGGGCTTTCCAACCAGTGGTAAGAATATGGCGCGAGCTGATGGCCGCAGCTGGTGTGACGGACACGAGCTTGGTGGCGTCTAGCCCGTGCGACCCAGAGCCAATCGATCTCACTTTATGCCAGTATGCTGATGACCTTGAGCTTTCTCACCTTGGAAGGGCTGGCGAAAGAGCGGCCCCTTTGCTAGCAAGAGTTCAGGAGGCGTCAGACTTGCTGACGCAGGCTTTAGCAGATAGTAACTGTGCTCAGAATACTAAGAAGCAGACCTGTCTAGTTAATTTGTCTGGCCCTGGGTCCCATCTGGACTTGAGAGATATGCGCATGGGTAGGTTGAAGACTTCTGGCACAATATGCCACCAGATTAGGTATTTAGGAGGGCAATTTGTTGCTGACCCCAGATTGGCGCAGTCTTTTGCTCCGGAGCTGAGGGCCCGAAAAGCGGCTATATATAAAGCTTTTTATTCTCTAGGGAGTTTTTGGTTCCTGAAGGGTGTACCGTATCGTCTGAAGCGATCGATGTTTTTGTCTTTTATAATAGGCACGGCAGCACAGAACATGGAGGCGTATATCCCGTCGGATAGGCAACTAGCTGAATTACAGAACGTTCTAGATCAACTGGCGCGTAAGGCAATGAGAGGAGGAGCTCATACAGAACAAGAGGGAGTGCATAGAGCATGGTCTAACGAACGTGTACGTAAGTACTGGCGCTTGTGTTCGCTGGAGGTAGAGCTGCGAGTGCGGCGCCTGAAGAGACTGCAGGCGATCGCACGACGTCCTGAGAGACACCGACAGTGGCTTGCTGCACACTTCGGAAAAATGAATTGGGAGGGTGGGGCTACTATGGACGAATTCGGGCTCTTGAGTACGACGGCGAATCCGTGGGCGGTGCGTGTACTGGAGGATGTCAAGACCCTGAGTACGGTGGAGGATGCAGAATGGTTTCTCTCGGAGATGGGGGACTACATAGTGGACATATTTTGTGAAACTGAGGTACGGAAAGATTTTGTGAAGGTGGATGTGGGCCTCCTTCGGGCCCAGGATGTGAAAAAACCGTACAAGGAGGGAGGTCTTGGGAAGCATAGTCGACGAGAGGGGGGAGATGGGCTGTGGAAGTGCTTTTTTGAAGATAATGGTGTATGTTGTCCTGCGGCGTTCGAGTCGAGTCGAGCATTATCCACACACATACAGCGTGTACATCATAGAACGGATGTGTATGCATCGATTGTGGTGACTAATCAATGCCCATATTGCGCTGAGATTTTTTCGAGTCATCAAGCGGCGTACAGACATGTTATTGCAAAGCGGGCTTATCCTGATCGGGTGTCAAGATGTAGATATCTGGGTGCTGTTATTGAACCTAAGTCATTGGATTGTCCGTTATGTGAGTATTCGGCTCAAACTCTAGCCGATCTGCATCGACACATTGTTGAACACGCACCAGCGCATACTCATGCCGCTCGAGGATCCGAAGTGGGCTCTCAAGCGAAGTGCCGACTCGCAGGGAGGAGCAGACAGAAAGAAGCTGCTCACGCAGATCGGGAGCGAGGCGGGCGGCGGAGGTTCCAAACAGGCGGTGCTGGAGCGAATGATGAAAGTGCTTGCCGCCCTCGCCCTCACTCAAGCCGCGGAGCTGCGAGACTTGATTGCGGCGGTCTATTTCACCTTCCTCATCCCGTCAGACGCAAGCATCGCTGTCGCCATGAAGAAGGCGGGCCAAGATTATCATGCCCAGGCCAAGCTGCTGAAGACAGGAGGCGGAGGAGGCCACGATATCCTAGGGCCACCGTTCCTGCACGTCTTCAAGGCGCTGCTGCAGGCGGCGCACGAGGTGACGGGTCTCACTGCCCAGCATCGCGAGATGATCGCAGAGTTCTGGGCCAACAAAGTACTGAAGGAGGAGCTGTTCGCGTTGGCGGAGCAGATCCGCCACTGCAGGATCCGAGACACCCGCAAGAAGGAGAATGCCAAGGACATGATGAGGATCACGATTTGTTTTTCGAGTCAGTGGAAAGACCTGGAGGTGGCGGTGGTATCAGCCATCAAGAAAGAGAACGGGGTGTTGAAGATAGGCCCGCCCCCGCGCGGGCCGCTGGAGAGGGAGGCATCCAAGCTGTTAGACGAGCTGAACAACATGAGCTGAGGAGTTCGAGGAGAGAACGTATAGGGTCTGAGGAGAGTGAACTTAGGCGCCTGGCTAGGCGCCTCGAAATTTTTTCTGTTCGCATGGCGGACCTGCTTTTAAGAGGAGTGATCTCTCCAGGTGCTGCACTCTCTTTTCTGCGTGCTCGGGAAGGCCGATTTAGGCCACCGAGTATTCATGAGAAAGGGAAGGGTCGGGGTACGGCGGGGAGGTGGGGGGGTGGGAGAAGCTCTGTGTGACTAGCGGCTTGTGCCATCAGGCCCACGGGTGGCCATCCACAAGCCGTGGCGCTTGCAGGCCAGTCTCGGGCCTCCCCGAGCAGTGCGCCTGCTGCCATCATCCAGTTGGCACTATTAGTGTGCCTCGCCGACGCCTTGATTTTGAGGCAGAGAGACACTTGGCGTCAAGGGCGGTCTTATCTTATTATCCTCCTCCTCCTCCTCCTCCTCCGCCTCCTCCTCCTCCTCCTCCTCCTCCTCCGCCTCCTCCTTTCCCTTTCTTCTTGTCTCCTCTCTGCGCTGCAGGACCGCCGCCTTGCGCGCGCCCGCCCGCGAAGGCGGTCGGGCGCAGCCATCAGAGGCTTTTTTTCCTTCGGCCTGGGTCAGGGGCTGTGGCTCGCAGGCCGGACGGGCTATAGTCAGCGTGCCATAGTTGGACATCAGTCCGAATGCCATATAAAGTTTAGTGTCAAGATTCTGCATAGCTTCTCAATTGAAAAGTTGAAGCTGCTCCGTCCACGGCACGACAGGCACCTCATGCCGAAATGCACAAACAAAACACGAAGGGTGCCTTCGGCGACCAGCGCTCCCACGGGGTCGCCGTGGGAGTGCTCTCGCTCCTCCCCCATGGCTCCCCGGCCTCCAATCCTCTCTGTCTCCGCACCCTTTCTTCACGAGCAGTCCTGCGCAGCGCTCTCCTGTGCCAGGCGCATGCAAGTGCACGCATGCAGCACCGAGGGGGGTGGTTGGGAGGGTGGGACCAGTGTGGCGTGGATCAGGCTGGCGAGTAACCGACCCTGCTCAGTCATCCCTGGTTACTGCTTGCTCCTGGCAGTGTGCACTGCCCTTGTGTTTTTAGTGGCTCGGCACGAGCCAGCAACATGATACTTCCAGCATCGGGCACTGCATATCACCGCAGCCATGCTGCGCCGCAGCGTGAACCAGAGGAGCGGATGGACGGCGTCAGATCGTTCGACGCCGCGCGCTCCGGCGCCTTGTCGCGGCGTGCTTGCCACTGTTGTAGTTGGCGCCCGTGTTATCATACTCCAGTCGACCAAGGTCGGGACGAGCGGTCCGTAACACGTGTGAGTTAGGCCGTTTCTCATCAGCAACTGGTGCTGACTGGGCCATGGCTTCCTCTGGTTCTCTGAGGGCGGCGTCCGTCCCAGCTGGAGGTCCCAGCGGGCTGTGCCCAGCAGAACCCTTCACACCTGGGCGTGCTTCAACTTTGGGGCTGCAGTGAGAAATGTTGTATCCACGTACTTGGGTTGTTTCCTTCTGGCGGCGTCCGTCCCAGGCAGGTGGAGGTTCCTGCGGGCTGTGCCCAACCTGGGCTGCGCTCTTCAACTCTGGAGCTGGGCGTGCTGGGGCGTGCTTCAACTCTGGAGCTGCAGTTCGGGGCGGATTCATGTTGTTTGGTAGGCAATCAGATTTGTTTGGTCACTGCATCCCTTCCTTCGCAAGTCTGTATTTCAAGCTTTCCTCTCGCTCAAGCTCGGTGTGGCACTTGAGGAGGTGCGCTACGAACGCTGGGTCATGGTGCAGGCTGCGGATCTCACATTCCCTGCGGGACCTGGCGAGGGCGGCTGTCGTGAAGCAACTTGGCGCCTTTGGTGTGTGGCTAGTGGCTCGACAGTAAGGCGTGGGTGGAACCTGTGCAACCGCTCGCCCAGCCGCTGGTTTCCAGCGGCGTCATAAGAGATTCCTCGTGTACTCGGGTCGGCCTGCACCCTCTCCGGAAAGCTTCATGCTCGGTGATTATGAAACCTGAAATTACAGCTTGCGTTCCAGCGTGTGCTGTGCAAGTCATGCTGGTTGTCACTTTTCGCGTCGCATATCATGTTGGGGCGACGCGTTTGTTTCCCTTCCAGCCGTTCACGGAGCCATTCTTCATATATGGGCATGTTGTTTCCTGATTGGTTTGCGTCTCAATGTATTGGGGCCAGTTGTGTGGGACTCCAATCATGTGTCGCCTTGGGCCGAGGAGCCTGAAATAACGGTGAACGCCAATGGTGCAGGTCTGGTCGTGAAGTATTTCTACGTGTCGCATGGCTTCGTGTTCGGAGCGGGGGGCATCGACTGTCACTGGCACCGCCAAAGTTTCCTACTCCTACCCCTTCCCCTCCTCCTACCTCCTCCTTCTCCTCCTCCTCCTTCTCATCCTCCTTCTCCTCCTCCTCCTCCTTCTCCTCCTTCTCCCCCTGATTCCCTCTCCCTCCCTCCCGCCTCTTTCTCCTCCTCCTTCTCCTCCTCCGCCTCCTTCCCATTACTTCCCCCTCCCTACCCACTGACTCCTGCTTCCTATTTCGCCGCGTTCAGCCTCCCCCGCTCGCCGCGCTCGCACGCGGAAAGTAATGGAACGCGGTATGCAAGGGTCATTCACCCTCCAGCCCGGCAGGTGCTCGGGAGCGCATGTCCGCATTACCGGGCCCACGCACCGAACGTGCCCTGGGACCCTGCCCTGCCAAGAACAACGCCTCCACCAGCATGCGTCCGTCTCCCCTCGCTGGGGCCCTGGCGTGCGCCGCAAGCTCCAGCTTGAGCTCTGCAAAGCCCCCGCACGCCGCCAGGGCGTGCAGGACGTCCACTGCATCGGCGCCGCACGCTCGGCACCGCGGCAGCTGCAGGGGGGCCTCACCTAGTCCCAACACCTGGAGTGGCATGTGCCTGTCATCTGTCACGCTGCCCACCTGCGGCAACTCGCAATCCCACCGCTCTCCGCCTGCAGCTTCTGCACCGTCTATCGCCAGACCTCCTGTTGGAGCTCGCCGAAAGTCAGGCCCAACGTCAGTAATTGCCCCGCCCGCTGCCACACCGAGTAGGCGGGAGACCGCATCGCCGCCTCCCTCACTACCGTCGCTGGGTTCGCCGCTGATAGGATCAGCAGCCCGGCGGGCGACATAATGGCCAGCTCCAGCATTAAGGTCCCAAGCCGCATCTCCCAACCTAGCTGGGCAAAACACAACGCGCAATTAAGACCTGGGGCCCGCTGGCAGCCTCGGATAGCGCGCGCCCGCTTACCCTGCAAACCGTTAATTAAGGGTGGCCTCGATCCCTGAGAACCCAGCAAGCACCGCGGTACCGAACAGGGAACCCAGCTCCACCCAGAGGGGGACCTGCGTAGCTAGCACTGTGATGCGGTTCCGCATGCCTCCGCCGCCGTGTGCAGCTCCTCGAGGGTTCCTCTCCCTTTCTCTCGGATGTCCGCGACAAGCGGCTGGAAAAACAGCTCGACGTTGTGCTGCCCAAAATCCTCTTTGCCTGCACCGCCCATCCCTTCCTCGTCGAACCGCGGCATGCCTTCCATAACCATGCAAGCGGATTTGCCCGCCCGGAAGTTGAAGACACGGACGTGCACGGGGTGACCGAGTCGTCGAGGTATTGGAGTGTCACCACCTTTTGATGGCTTATTTTTCCACTGCAAGTCTGCCACGCCGGCAAGCCTGACAGCAAGGCGGCCTCCTCACCTTGCAGTTGTTTGGCGTGATTCTGGAGCGTCTCCGCAATCCGCCCATGCGCGACGATTTGCGCCGCGCCCGCAGGGGGGCGATCGGGGGCCCCTCCCTCCTCCTCCTCCTCCTCCTTCTCCTCCTCCCTCCCGCACTCCCTTCTGGTCTCCCTCCCTTCCTCCCGCCCTCTCTTCCGGTCTCCTCTCCTTCCTCCTCATCCTCCTCCTCCGTCTTCCCCCTCCCTCCCTCCCTCCCTCTCGCCCTTCCTCCCTCCCCCCCCCCTGCCCC
>CAUYUJ010020649.1:10000-25742 GCA_963575745.1 Prorocentrum cordatum | reverse complement strand
CTCCTCCTCCTCCTCCTCCTCCTCCTCCTCCTCCTCCTCCATCCTCTATCCCCCCCCCCTCCCTCCCTCCTTCGCGCCTCCCCCGCTCGCGCTAAGGGAGGGGGGGGGCCTTTTGGCGAGGTTCTGCAGGCGCACCCGCGGGATCGTGCCCAGGTCCCTCGCCACGACGTAGTCCGGCGCGGACAGGCTGCCCCGCCAGAAGACCTCGCGGGGGGATGGGGGAGGATCTGGAGGGAGGAGAAACTGAAAGGGAAACCCGAGGAGGTACTAATATCTGGAGCTCGGACGTTCCTGCAAGACGCTCGCTCTGCAGCGCGTCCAGGGGAGCGTACGATGGTCTGCAGGAGTCATTGGAGGGCTGATGGCCAGGTTGATGACTTTTCCTAGAGGCCTACGTCGTGACACTTTGTGGCCTCACCTGGAGTTCGAACCTGGCGGAAGGGGGAGGAGGGAGGAGGGGAGGACCCGAGACCCCAACGCCTCCGCCGAATAAGAGGGGAAGTCGCCAATTCAAACCTAGGAGGCGCAACTAACCTCTTAGCGTCACCGTTGAGGGTGATCCCGGTTCGCGGGTGGCACGGGGACCCAATATGCACCAACGATCCTACCCTCCTGCCCTAGGCCTTCTCGGATGGCGAAGAACCGTTGCGCCTGCCACTCAGGCGAAGACCGGTTTTCTGAACGAAGCCCAGAGAAGTGTGCAGCGATGGCCCGATCTTGAAGAGGATCTGCCCTCCATCTGCATACAAGTGACACAATCGCAAACTTCAGGCCGTAATATTCACGGAAACTCGAGGGACAACCCCACTTTCAACATGATACGTCCACCATCCGTGCACCTGAAAGCACGATTAGGCATTTCGAGGCATAACAGCTACAGACAAACCTATCTCCATCCTTGTAGGTAGCTGTTGGTATGTCAAAGAACGAATGCGCGGCGCTAAAACACCGCAGTTGGGAAACCACCGGCCCTCAATCCCTGAGGCTGCTGGGGGCTTCTGCAACACGAATGTGCGCCGCGCTGCGGCGAGAGCTCGCTAGGGCTCCCTCTTGGTGGCGATCGTTCCCCCGATCTCCTGCCGACGGGCAATGCTGGCCGGCCCCGGCGGAGCACCGGCGCCAAACGCCGCGCGGTGCGGTTTTGACGTAGAGGAGTGCGGTTCGCGCGCCCCCTCCAGATCGGAGCTGCGCTGTGCCCTCTCCGCGTGCCGGATGGGCATGGCCACGCTCTACTCCCTAGACGTGCGACGTCCTGATTTTTTCAGGACGGCATCCCTGGAAAACACGACCCCTTCCCCGGGACCGGTTTTTCGTCCTGAGTTGTTTTTGACGGGCCCGAGGCCCGGCGAGGGCCCCCCGGGCCCGAAAACAGCCCACCTACCTCCCTGATTATTTTACGACGCGATCGTGTCTGGGAATGGGCATGGCCCCGCTCAGCCTTCAGGCCGAAGCGAACGCCCTTGGGTCATGGCCCTGTCTCGCCTATGAAGGCAACCGAGTTCCTCGGAGAGAATTAGAACAAGACGCTAGATAATACCGCATGCACTGGGACGACGGATGGCCGCGCGCGTCGTTTCTTGCACCCCGCCTCAAAGCCCACGGGCGGCCTCCTCTCCTGCTCCTCCGCGGGGGTGAGGGCAAGAGCGAGACGAACGGGGGGAGGACCAAGACGGGCCGAAGGACCACCCCCAAACCCAGCGGGGCTTCCGCTCAAAAGGAAGGCGCGCCGACTTCGGGGATTATAACGCACATGGCGGTGCGTGCCGCCGCCGCGGCGGCCTCTTGCGAGACACCTCTGCCTCATGCGGAACGGCGCAGGAAGGCGCGCCAGATGCGCAGAGTGCAGACACTCGGGTCGGGCGCAAGAGGGGGATAGCAAAGGGGGGGTTGAGAATCAGCTCATGTAGCTGATTTTCCCGGCGCCTCCCGGCGCCGGAGGCGGCTATGTATCGAGGAATGGGCCCCTCGGTGGGGCCGAAACCAGCTGCATGCAGCAAATTTCGTAAACCCCCCTTTCCCAATCCCTCCCCGTTCGTCCGGCCCGAGACACAGCGTGAGCGGGTGCCGAGGCCCCGCCTGCGGCCCCGTTCTCCGGCGCGACAGGGCGTGCACGAGCAGGCAGAGGGGCGCGGAGGCCGGAGCCCTCCCGCTGCACGCGGGAGCGGCCCTGAGCAGGGGCACCCTCTGGTGCGCGGCTTGCCGATCGCTTGAGTCAGCGCGACTGTAGCAGCTGGTGCGCTTGGGCTTGCCCCGCCCCCCCCTTCCTTCCCCCGCGCCCCACGAAGGCCGCTCACGAAAGGCCACTCGGGCGAGCGGCCACTCGCACGCGAAGGCTCCCGAAACCTCGAACTCCCAAATGCTGTCTTCTCTCGAGTGGGGGCAGCATTTGTTTCGCCTGCTGCCGCCGGCCGACCCGCCGCAGTTCCCCTTCCGCCGGCTTCCGCCGCCCTTCCGCCAAGGAAGATATTCCAACCCCTTCGACCCTCTCAGGCAAGAGCCTTTCTGGAGCGCGCCGCGTGTAGCTGGAGGCTTGCGCTCGACCCCACCCAGAGCAGAAGGAGCGGAAGTGGCGCGCGAGTGGAAGACCCGCCGAATCGTAATTAACAAACGCACGCCCCGGCCAGCCAGGCGTGCCCAGCCCCGAAGGGAACCGTTCGGCGTGCACGGCCGCCCGCGCACGTCGGCGCACGACGCCTCCAGATGCAGCCTCCTCCGCCGCGGGGGTGCCCGCATGCCACGACGTGCCGCGGTCTTCCTCCGCTGGTCGCCACCCGCGGCGCTCGGCGCCGGGCCGAAGGCGAGGACGAGGAGGCAACGCGAACGCGGGCCAGTCGCACAGCAGCCGCGCATGCGCTGCCGAGCAGCTGCCCTCCCACTGGCTGCGGGCGCCCCCGGGCCAAGGCTTCCGTCCGCAGAAGGCAGCGGTGCACCAACATGACTAGCCAGGGCCACCGTGGGCCCCAGGATGGTGCACAGGCCCTCCCAGTCGAGGCCGGGAGACTGCGTGCGCCAGGCCAAAGCCCAGGACAGCCCTGGCCAGGGACGGCGGCGGTGTAGAGTTGCCGTCGTTTCCACATGTCTTCGTGGGGCAAGCCAACCGCGTGGGGCATGCGCCTCGCCAAGGGCGTGGCTGCACCCCAGGGGATGAAGAAGGAGGAGGAAACGGATGCTGAATATAATGATGATACTGCTGATACTGATGATGATGATGATGATGATGATGATGACGATAATGGTGATGATGATGATGATGATGCTGGTGGTGGTGATGACGATTATGATGATGCTGATGGTGGTGATAATGCATCTAATGATGATGCTGGTGATGCTGATGGTGACGATGATGATGGTGATGATGATTATGATGATGCTGATGGTGGTGATGATGATGATGGTGATTATGATGACGATTCCGCTGATGATGCGGATGGTGATGGTGATGGTGGTGATGATGATGTTGATGATGATGGTGGTTCGGATGTTGGAGATGCTGATGATTCTGATGGTGGTGATTGTGGTGATGACGGCCATGATTATGATGACGATGATGATCAGACGAGGAGGAGGAGGAGGAGGAGGAGGAGGAGGAGGAGGAGGAGGAGGAAGAGAAGGGGGAGGAGGACGAGGAGAAGGGGGAGGGGGAGTAGGAGGGAGGAAGGAGGAGAGAGAAAGAGAGAGAGAGAGAGAGAGAGAGAAAGTAAGAGAGAGAGAGAGAGAGGGAACGAAAGAGAAAGCGCGCGGCAGAGGGCGGAAGGGTCTCTCCGCCCTGCGTGCAGCCGCAGCCGCGCCCAGGACGCCCCAATCGCGATGACAAATGAGGACGAACCTTCGGACCGTGACGGCCAACGCGCCGTCGGGCACCATGGACACGAATGGATACCCCATCTCGAAGCGCTGGGCGCATCTGCTCCAAAGTGCCGACCGCGGCGTGCATCTCGACCAGGCCGAGCGACGGCATCCGCACAATGGGCAGGCCAAGGCGTTCAGCCGGGCCCGCCGCGCGCCAGCGGAGCTCCACCACCTCGGAGCCCGCGCCCTCAACCTTGTCATTGCCTGCGCCACCCTTGGTCTTGCTCTTATCCATGTCCTTACCAAAGCCCGTGTCGCCCGCGGGGCGGCCGCGCCGCCGCACTAGCGGCAACTCGTCCGCAATGTCGTCGGGCTCCATCGGCTCGGCGGCAACGATGACCCCCACGCCCACCGCCGCCCCAGCCGCCCCACCACCTCCACGACTCCCTGCATCTTGTCCTCCGCGTCCACCCTTCCGCCGCCGCAGGCGGAACCACGTCCTCCGCCACGGCGGGACAGGCAGGCTGCATGCCGGCATCAGCGATCGCCGAACGGATGGGCCCCTCCGCCGCCCGCAGGAGGCCCACCGACCCGCGCTGCCCTCTTGCGGCGGCCAAGCCCGCTGCCGCGTGGACTGCCATCACGGCCCCTCGCGAGGCCTCCAGCGGCGCAGCGGCTCGGTCGCTCTCCGTCGTACCCGGCATCGGAGCGGCGGAGGCCGGCCGGGGAGCGCACGACCTGAGCCAAGACAGCATTGGAGGAGGAGGAAGAGGAGGAGGAGGACGAGGAGGAGGAGGACGAGGACAAGGACTAGGAGGGGGTGAGGGCAGGGGGAAAGGGGGTGAGGAAATGGCGGGTTGTGATGATGATGGGTAATTGCGCTGAGGATGGTGGAGGGAGGGCGGGAGGGTGGAGAGGGAAGGCAGAGGAAGACGACGGCGAGGAAAAAGGGGAGTAAGGGGAGAAAGTGATGGAGGGACGAGGAGAAGGATGAGGGGTAGGAGGTGAGAGGAGGAGGGAAGAGGGGGAGGATGAGGGGGAGCAGGACGGATGATGAGTAAGAGAAGGGCTACGTATGCCGGGAGTGAGAGGAGGAAGAGGGGGACCCGGATATCTCCATGACAGACGCCACTCCGCGGTGCACACATGGCCAAATGGCCGAGAACATGGCGGCGTGACTCTGTCCTTGCAACATAAACTTCTGCATCGGGTAAGATAAAAAGGCCTTGTCGCGAGAGCCTCGCTGCCCCGCCTGCAGCCCCACTCTCGCAACCTCTCTCTCTGTGCTGCGAGGGCTGTGCTGGCATGGTTCACATCCAAAACGGCTTCCAGCCGCAAGCTCGACAAACGAGCACCAGGGTCAGGGGCGAGAGCAACCGACGGGCATCGAGCAAACGGGGTCAACACGTGCACCCAGTGAGCTCTGCTCGAACCCCCGGAGTGGGACGAGGGGGTGCTACACCTCGCCTTGGAGTGGGACGACTGCACGAACGTCCGTGCAGCTGACGCCAGCGCAGTGGGCCACAGTCCAGGCCACACTGCAAGCCGACACGAAGGAGTTGAGCCCCTGCCAGGCGTCAGAGACCTCGAGGGACTTCCGTGCCGCATGACATCACTTGGGGGCGGGGGAGGGGGAGGAGGAGGAGGAGGAGGAGGGGAGGAGGAGGAGGAGGAGGAGGAGAGGAGGAGGAGGGGGAGGAGGAGGAGGAGGAGAGGGGATGAGGGGGGGGGGAGGGGGGGGGGGGTGCCTAGACTGCTGGAAAAGATGGCCTGCTGGCTCTCCCGCCCCCGCACGCTCTGCCTCAGTACTTGTCGCTATGCTCCTTGCTGGACGCCTGGACACCATGAGACCAAGTGTCAGGCTCCCGCTGAGGGAGGGGAACGCGCAGGAGGAAGGCGAGGAGGGATGAGAGGGAGGAGGAGGAGAAGGAGGAGGAGGAGGAGGAGCGACCGTACCGAAGGAGGAGGTAATAATAATAATAACAACTCACAAGAGCGATCGTTCGAAGACCTGTCGATTCAGCCTGGCAGAAAGGACGAAAACAGGGGCTCATACGCTCAGAGACGCGCGACTGTAGAGGGGGTGACACGAGCAAGGCCCACCGACGACAGTGCACGCAAGCCCCGAATCAGCGCGAAGCGTGAGGGGCCGCGAACGCCGTACACTCGTACCTGTAGCACAAGTGCACCACAAGTCTTATCCCTGTGATCTCGATTTAGATCGCTCATGTTTCAAACGAGCCTCCTGAAACCGTGACGACAGTCGAACTCCGTCGGACACACTCAAAACAGGAAGAGGAGGAGGAGGGGGAGGACGAGGAGGGGATCTGTCTCTCGGCTGGCGGCAGGGGCCTGGAACATCAGGCACAGCACGAGCGTCAGCAGGCCTCACTGCGTGCCGAACTCGATGATCGTCTGATGTGACAGGCACAGCACGAGCGTCAGCGCCGTGCGCGGGGCCGGGGAGCAACGGTGCGAGGGTCACTAACGGCGCACCGCCGGGCAGTCCCCACTCGCACCGCGCCCCCCGCCCTGTGTCAGGCGCGGCACGAGCTGCCTCTGGGGGTATCACTGGGCCTCGAACTCGTCGATCGCCTGCTGAATCCTGCGCTCGAGGTCCCCTGGTGGCGCCACTCCTTCGAGCTTCACTGCTTTGTCGCGTAGCCACAACGGAACCAGGATTTGCTGCAATACCTTCTCGCTGTCGCTGTTGGGCTTGACGTTGACCTCCAGGCGCTTGGTCTTGCTGTCGTAGGTCTTGCAGCATCGTGCATATTGAACTTCTTTCAGAAGATTGTGAAGGTATTTGGACGTCTCGGGGCTGCCTTGTTTCATCTTGTCGATGTACTGCTGAAGACTGGTGGCCTTCGGCGGGTCGAGGTCTTTCACTCCAAGAGACGTCTTCGCCACGATGATCCATGCATTCCAGACGTGTACGTGAGGATGAGCGAGGGCTGCGATCTTCTGTTGCTTCTGGTCCTTCCCGTACTGCTTCGCGGCCTCCGCATAGCTCTCGGTAGAATTCTTCCCCTGGACGAAATACTCGGAGCTCTCGCTCACCTGATAGTTTTCCAATACGATGGCCCTGAGAATCCTCGACGACATAGCAGTACTGAGGGTCAACTTTGCTATGAGAAGAACGAGGGCCTGCAGGTCGTGTTGATTGGCTCCTTTGCGTCGCTCCTTCTGTGGCGGTCTGGCGCCGCCTGCTGCTAGGCCGAGATCCATCAGCACTCTCTGAGGGACCAGTATGATGAAGAATGCTGAGAGTATCGGATGCTGAGAACTCCAATCTTCGTGGACCAGAGAGATGCTTGGTACGGATATGATGATTGTACACGTATATGTCGTCGCACTCGTAATTATTGCCGTAGAGCTTGCATATAGCGCATGAATATGTTGTGTCTGATACAATAGGAGGCGAGGGGATAAAGCTCTGGTCGACAATACATCTACCATAATGCCAACTACGCCTTGCGTGATCTTGTGCAATTTTGCGAGTAGAGAAGTGGGTAGAACACCATGGACATACTGCCTCTAGCACGATGGAGTCTAACGTAATCATGCCGTGCATGGACTGTTCGCGTGCCCGGTGTAATCTGAGTGCTTTCATGGTGGGGAACGTAAGTGTGCATATGTTACCATCAGTGCGCATGAGACCACAATAATATTCACCTGTAGGTAAAGAACATGATGATGTAGTAGGATTTAGCGTGTCGTACTCATGGTGATGAGGAGGTATGTTGACTGAGAGGAACTTAGCACGCAATGCTGAGATATCGATCTCGAGAAAGTCTTCCTGCATTGTGCCAGCGTCTAGCAACTGCCACGGGGATACATCTTCAAGAAAATAAGCACACTCCAGCAACGAGAATGCCTGCAAGTCTTCATTCAGCTGCTGCAACCAAGGGTGAGAAATCGCATCTTCTGGGGGATCGTGAGGAAAGCGACCGAACATAGCGGTAACGTACAATTGATGATGAAGAGGATGACTGCATATCTTCTGAAACCATTTCAATCTCTGTATACGTAACTCTGTAAGTGTGTCTGCCATGCCGATGTTGCGCCACACTTCGATCGATGGAATGGGTCGATACTTAATCGTGCCGTCGTCGAGAAGGGTCTTTTGGGTAGCCTTGCCTTTCATGAGTTTACGTGCCTTGTACAGTATATATTTGTCGAATATGTTGTAGTCGTGCTGGGTGAGGACGAAAGCTGTGAGCCCTGAGACAAGTGCTGACCATACTGTGCATCGAAATACGAGAACGCGAAAGCGAAGATCAGTGCGAGTGAACCAAAACCTTTTGAATATAAACCATGCTTTGTTGGCAGCTTGTATCCTTAAGTTTCGCTCGACATAGAAGCAATTGCGGTAGTGTAGATATGGCCCGAGATATCGTGCTGCGCTGAGTACTTTGTATTGTGACTGTTGTGCATGTACTTGTCGTTGATATGTATGCGCAAGCGTGCCGACGAAGTGTACGGTGGACTCGCTCTTGCCCGTGTGCTGCGCGATCGTGTACTCGTCGAATATGGTGTTCAGGACAGTGTCGTGCCGTGCTTGAGTATCGTAGAAGCTCGTAGGTGTAGTAACCGTGTACTGCTTACATAGATCGTCGACGAAGGAGGTGATGGACATGTCGATGACGGCCGCATTGAGAGGAGATACAGCCAGTAGATGATGATCTTTCGTTTTTTCCTCCCATGCGTGAACAGCTTGCCAGTGCGGTACGTGAAACTCGTTGGTCGCGACACTGTTGCCTTGGAACGTGCCGCTGCGAGGATAAAATTCTGCGGGAATATCCGATGTCTGTAGAACACACGTGGCATGTCGGTGATGCTGTCGTAGTAGCCGTTCGTCCTGTTCAGCGACGTGAACTGGCGTAGCCTCCTCTTCTTCGGGAAAGTCATCGTCGGGTTGAGGCAGCATCAGAAAGTGAGTAGCTTTGTCCATAATGTCATGAGACGGCGAAGCGAACGCGTTGACCACATCGTAGTGGTGATTGGCGATACTGATACCATGTTTGGAGCACCGATGAGAAACCAACATCTTGACAAGAATAGCTTCTTCTCGACGGCGGCCAGGAACAGCAAACGCGTGATGAGGTGGAGGCCGCGAAGGTTTGCCAGGCCGACGTAAAAGACCTTTGTGATAAGCCTTGGAAAACGATGATATGCTGTGAACGATTCGAACGTCATCTTTTTTGGGAATTTGAAAACCTTGGCTGCGATGAAACTGAAATGGACTGTGACCAGTAGCCCGTGTCATGTCGAGGATGTGCTGAAGGCGTTTGACGAAAAGCTTCGGCTCGTAAAGTGTGGGATCATGACCAACTCCATGTGTCTCCTGCTTGTAGACTGCCTGGGGCCACAATATCATTTTCCAGACTTCGTTGGGGACATCCCAGGAAGGAGGCGTTCTACGATTTGAGCTTTTTCGTATCCACCAGCTGACTTGTTTGAGGTCATATTCACCAAGTAAGTGGCATTGATAACTAACGTGAACTTCGTCATCATGATCGTTGAAGAATTCCTGACGTACTTGTGAGGTAGGTAAACGTATGCAATTCCAGCCGCCTTGAGAACCAGGTTGAGAAAGTTTGGCAAACCATTCGGCTTCTGAGCGCCGTCGAAGTGCAGCTTTGTGATAATTACGAAGTCTTCGTCCAATGCGTCTGCCTGTAAGAAGTCGTGCCAATTGCCATGCTCCAGCCAGTCGTCGTTGTCGCCAGGCGTCTTGAAGCTCGAGACGTCGTTGTTCGTTAAGTTCTTTGAGACGTGCAGCGTGAAGGCGACGAATATTACGATTGACACGAAACAGTGATGCCAGATTATGCCAGTGCTGAAACGAGTAGTAAAGAATGCCATGTTGTGAAACGACAGGCGCTTGTAGGCACTGAGCTCGTAGCTCCCGTCGTTGTCGAAGTAGCTCTTGACGTTCATGAGAATGCGGTCCAGCTTGTTGAGCCTGCTTGCCGTAATGTGATGCAGCAAGAGGGAGAAGACCTTTTTCAACAAGCATTTCCCATTGTTCAGATGAGCTCTTGTTGGCGATAGCATCAAGTACGAAACGGTTGTCCTCGGTCCACTTGTCAAGAGCGATGAGAAACTGTTGTCTTTTTGAACCCTGCATAACAGATTGTACAAGTCGGTCGAAATCCCAGCGAACGTGACACTCTGCTTCTTGCCCTTCGTATCGTAGATTGTGCTCAATGAGCGCATAGACTGGGTGATGATCGACTCGACGCGTGTCAGGAACCAGCTGCAAACGATCCCCAAGAGAACGTAAAGTCTGACATTTACGTACGTGCTGTGCCAAATAGAAACTGCGAGGCACAATGATGAAATCAATGTAACTTGAGGAGCCAGACACTCCATGATAATATGTGGGGAAGGTGGGGTAGAACGTGTTGAGTAAAATCAAGTCATGCTTGAGAAGAAACTCTATGAACTGATGGGTGCGAGGTTGCTGAAGACTCCTGTTAAAAGGCCCAGTGCAGGAATCGTCGGTAGGTGTGGGGCCCGCTGGGGTCCTGATGAGCCCGATATGCTCGTTAGAGTCGATGCCCAGCACAGGTAGTGTACGGGATGGTAGGGAAGAATAAAGTTCTTCAAGCCACGCCAGCGTTTTTTGATAATCTCGTCGGGATCTGGCCGTGTCCGTGTTGGGGGGGAGGTAGGCGGAGACGAAGGTGATGTCCGACTGGTGACTTTTGCATCTGACAGCGCCCCCCCGACCCCAGAGATACTGCTGCTTAGGGTAGGACACGGAGATGATGTTAGACCTCGAAAACCTCTGGGAAGCTAACGCGATAGTGACGCCAGTATGTGCATTGCCTTGTTTAGGATGATACCCAAAATGAAATTGATGGTACTCAGCAGAAGTATGTGTATCACATGGATCTTGTTCATGAACGCGACGACGTGTGCCCTGGATGAGTATGACGCTGGTGCGTAACGTGCGAGATATGTCCTGGAATCTGTCATGCTGCAGCATGCTGAGACAGTTGTAAGAGGAAAGGGAGAACGTGTGAGCGACCATGGTGCACGTGCGAGTAGAAAGCGAGTGCTCACCACCCGTATGCCATGTACGCGAGTATAGACGCAGATACGGTGACAGGTATGCCCAGCAAAAGGGGGGTGCTGAAATGGGCTCCGAAGGAGGAGGAGGAGGAGGAGGAGGAGGAGGAGGAGGAGGAGGAGGAGGAGGAGGACGAGGAGGAGGAGGAGGAGGAGGGGGGGGGGAGGAGAAGGGGGAGGAGGGGGAGGGGGAGCTTGAAGAGAAGAAACGGAGGGGGAAGAGGAGCCGAGCTCGCGATGCCAGCCTTGGGGATCTTCTTCTCCCAGGGCACGTGGTGCTTGGAGATATCAGTGCCGTCCCCGAGCATGTCCTTAATCTTCGTCGTGGTGGTGGTGGTGGTCGTGGTGGGCGTCGTCGTCGTCGGAGGGGGAGGTGAAGGAGGGGAGAAAAACTACGACGGCTACAAAGGTGGGAGAAAGAGGCCACCCACCACTTTCTCAGCCCCCGCGAGCATGCTGGCAAGCGCCAGCGGAAATACGAGATGGGCCAGCGGAGTGGGCGAAGCGATCGCATAGCAAAAACTGACCAGGCCTAACTGAACGCGACGTGCGAATTCGACTTGGAAGACATGGGATTCGGAGCAGGAAGAAGAGGAACAAAATCAGGAAGAGGCGCCCGAGGGGGGGGGATGGGAATGATGAGTGGTCCTGGAAGTGCGCCTTCAGCTGGAAAGGGTTCGGCAGGGGTACGCCCCAGTGTCCGTGACTCCTGGCGGGGTGGCTTCGGCAAAGACCCGTGCCCCTGACGCCGTGATTTCCAACTCGAGGGGGCTCCAGAGCTCTCGACCCTCTCGCGGGGACCTGTTGCTCGCCAGTGGCAACTTTTTGTAGGTCCTGGCGCTCGGAAGCAACCCCTGGACGCCGCAACGTGGAACAACGGCTGCTACAGTCGGGGCGTTGACCTAAGGAACCCTAAATAAGGAACGAGGCCCCTTTTTCCCATAAGTTGAACTTCGATTTCCGATCGAAAACATAAGGAAAACCAAAGGCAAACTGTGAAACACTTAAGGAACGCGGAGCCCCTCCCCAACGAAAACGGTTCCTTCTTGAAGGCCCAGACTGTACTGTGTTTCTTGTTCCAACGCTTGGGGGCCTTGGACACGAGCAGTGGCTGGGCTGGGCGACCAGTCTTGGGCTTTTGCTGTTTTTCTTGACCCACTCGTTCGCCCCGGGGCTGCCTCTCAGCTTCCACGCATCATCCCAAGACATGGCTTCTCTCAGGGCCCGATGAGCCTTGACTTTCTCAGGCTCCACATGTGCCGACCTTCATTCCGCAGGCCCAGGGCAGTGGATGAGGAGGTCGCATAAGCGACGAACCCAACAACACATTGAATACTTCCAACGGCATGCCATAGTCTCCTTCCGAAGGTGGTTCACTAAATCTCGCAAACATGTGAAATGCATAGTCCTCCCCGTCCTGCCCCGTCCTGAGCCCGCTGATTAGGCCCCCAGCCCCTCAAAGCCACCCCGTACATACAGGCTGCGTAGCAGCCAGCACGATCCCAACCTGCTCCGCGGCACGCCCCGAATTCGGTGAAGGCCGACCCATCGACGGAAACGGGGCCTCCCCACCTCCGTCCGGGCATCGCCCTAACAAACTGCACCCAAGGCTTCCCAGGGGGCGTCCGACCAGAAACACCGCTTAGGAGACGGGATACGACATCCGGCGAACAGCTCAGCCTCATCTTCTCTATGCGTGGCCACCTTCCACACAGCCTTCCTTCAAGAAGGGGAAAATCTCCGTGTGCCTGAACGAATCCGCGCAACGACAGTCGAACCCTCGAGGGCAGGGAAGAGGGAGCAGGGATAACGAGGGAAGGGAGGATATGGGGAGAATGATACAGGGGAGGGATGGGGAAGGATAAATACTGAAGGGGAAAAAGAAGAGGACGATGGGACGATGAGAAGGACGAGGGTGGGGAGGGAGAGGAAGACGAGGGAGGGATAACTAACGCGGAGGATAGGACTGATGGATCAAGCGGATGGGAGAAGGGAGGAAGGGAGGGAGGAGGAACTCCCCCTCTCCTCCTCTACCTCCCCTTTCCGCACTGGTCCATTGACCCATCGAAAAAAAAACAAAAAGGGAAACTGGGCCGCCTCCATCTATGCTCGTCACCTCAGGAACCAGGGGCGCCATCTGGAACGTGTGGCCGCAACAGGATGTGGACCCAATCTTCTGATCAATCAGGCCAAGCCTTGAGCTCGGGAAGAAGCTTGCCTGTCATCTACGCGCTCTCCATGTGTCTCCCATGCTCTGTGAAGCCAGGTACACAAGTACGTCCTAACTTCAGGATCTTACCTTCGGACGGAACACCTGAGCCTCCGCAGAGCTGGCACCAGAAAGACCCCACGGTGGCCCTTTCAACGATGAGAGGGGTGGATGGTCGCTGGGCGGCCTAGGCAGGCTGAGATGAGAAAGGCCTCTCCGTCCCCCCCATCAATATGACAACGAACAGAGCGGCGCCAAGGGATCCGGGGCCTCTGATCAACTGAGTGGGTGGTCGGGACAATTAACTCAGCCAACTGGGCTTCTCTCACCTGGCGCGAAAACGAACTTGAAAGCTTGGCTTGTTCACGTCGGTTGCCCTTGGCGACCGCTGCGTATAGAAAGGCAGCTTGCTTGACCAGGGAGCTGAAGGCCGCCAAGAGTGAACCTGATCGGACAAGAACGGGAAGCGCGGCTTGAGTCCAATGAGCTTATTGGGCGAAGAAGAAGAAGACAGGGAGGCGAGAGCGACGAGGAGGAGATGCCGAGGACGACGTGGAGAACGTGAGCATAGCGAGGAGGAGCATGAGGACATGAGGAGGCAGAAGGACGAGGACGAAGAGAACGAGGGCGAGTAGGAGGAGGAATGCGGAAGACGATGACGACGACGACGACGACGACGACGGAGAAGGACGTTGAATCAGGAGAGGGTCCTGGTGACCCTGTCGGGCTACCCTGGGTGCTCTCAGCGCCGCGCGGGATTGTCTTGGGGCCTGCTGGGGGCTTTATGGGGGCCTCTTGGGCCCTCTTGTGGGCTTCTGGGGTCTTTCTTTGGCTGTCTGCGCGCGTCGTGGGGTTCTTTGAAAGCTTTCTCGGGCCGTCTCGGCGCCATCTTGGGCCGTCTTTGGGCTTTCTTGGGCGTTCTTGGGGCGCTCTTGGGTGCTCTTGGGGCCCTCCGGGGTGTTGTTTTGGGCCGTTCGAAAGCCCTCCAGGAGCGATTCCAAGACGATGTCGCTTCGGAGTCCACTCTGGGGCCGATGTTTTGAGAATGTCTCGAACGAAACGGCAGTTGTTCAGAAACCTCACCGGACAAGAACGGAAGGGTCGCTTTTGTCCACTAGGTGTGTGAACTATGCTCTGTTGTGTTGGTCTGCCGCGCAGGTCTGTCGTGCCGTGCTTGCATTTGCGCGTGCGTGCGTGGAGTATGTGCATGTGCGTGCGTGCGAGGTGGTCTGCAGCACTGCTGGTCTACCGTGCTCCTGCGGTCTGCGTGAACGTATGTTGCCCGTGCGTGTGTGTGAGCCCCAGCCGTATTCCCACTTGCACCCAGCCCTGGAAGAGAGAATCATGCGGTCGGCAGACCCTAAAGGGCGGCTGGCCGATGCCATCACACACGGAGGTCTGACCCCCGCACCCCAGCGCCCACCCAGCGGGCAAGATGCCCGCCTCAGAAGTCTCATTGACAAACTACAATGGGTCCTCGCACAGATTCGCTCCCACACACTCCCTGCAATATACACCTGGAGCCGCATCCTGGCCCCGCTGATCTGGGACACCGCCCTGGCGGCCTCAAGAGGGCGGCTACAGCAAGCCCAGGTGAACAACCGCGTAGCCTTGAAAGGCTTCCAGGCGCTCACCCGATGGTGGGACTCGCGCGGAGTCCTCACCCCCGAAGATGCTACAGTCATCGGCCTGGCCTAAGGAACGATAAATAAGGAACGAAGCCCCTTTCTTCCAAGAAATAGCGCATAGGGAACGATGAACAAATAATGCATAACGCATTGGGAACGATAAATAACGCATGCAAGCCTAAGGAACGACCGAGCCCCTTGTGAAAAGTAAGCGTTCCTTATTCAAGCCGCTCACTGTACATCAACCCTCAGCAGAGCGGCTCAGCACGCGGCTCGGGCTGCAGAAGCACACGTACCAGCCCCCACCCAGTATGGATACCTACACGCCGCCCTGCAAGAATGGGTCATGGAAGTGGCGGGCCCGGAGGGACAGGCGGCCATTCTCATGGGCGGCCACCCCGACGACGCGCCCACCCCCCCCAGTGGGCGTGCGCAGGCCCACCCGTTCCCCCCAACCAGGGCTACGGGCTACCAGGCAGCCCTCCGAAATTACCGACGACCACGGCGACGTCTCCATGATGGACGCCAACAGTGTACAGGAACCCGATGCCTCTCCACCGCGCGACACTGCAATACAGAGAGCCGATCAGAGGCCCCCACAGTACTGTGAGGGAGGCGGCAACCCCGGGGCGAACCCCGACGAGCAACCCCGGGAGACCGTGCAGGACTGGATGCGAGGACTACTCAGCGGAGCTGCAACCACCCGCGAGAGTCAAGCGGCACTGGACAGCCGACTCACAGGATCCCCGCGGGACTCCTAGACTTGGCCCCTGCCGGAAAGGAGCACCACTCGATCCAGGTACCTATACGACCACCCTTCGGGTGATAAGGAGCATCGGAGGGGAGAGGAACCAACGTCTTACTCGATCGATCTCACTATCGGTCTCGCTCGATCGATCTCACTCGATCGACCTCACAATCGATCTCACTCGATCTATTCATTCGATCGATCTCACAATCGATTTGACTATCGATCTCACACTCGATCTCACATTATGTCCCACTATCGATCTCACTATCGATATCACAACCGATC
>CAUYUJ010020649.1:0-7500 GCA_963575745.1 Prorocentrum cordatum | reverse complement strand
AGGAGGAGGAGGAGTGAGGAGGAGGAGGAGGAGGAGGGAGGAGGAGGAGGAGGAGGAGGAGGAGGAGGAGGAGGAGGAGAGGAGGAGGAGGAGGAGGAGGAGGAGGAGGAGGATAAGGCGGGGGGACGAAGAGAGAGGAGGGGGATACGGAAAACGACACGAATCAGCATAAGCACAATAACTTTCTGGAGATCTGCATAAGCACAGAACTCAGCATAAACACCAGACCGTTCCAAGGAAAGCCGCGCGGACCCCGAACACACAAGGGGGCGGCGCGGCTTTCCTTGGCGGCGCGCACAGGGGGGTATGGGGGAGTGGGGAACACTCCTCTGCAGGAAACTGTTCTGTTGAAAGCGCCGACCCTACATCTATAGACAGGGCCCTCGCCTTCTAAGAAGCAGACTCCTTCGAAGAAGCCTTCCCCCCTCCCCCTAACCCTCCCCTGAACGCGGTCGAATCGGCGGACGTCGGCAGGCCAAGAAGGCCTCCATTGGGAAACCGAAATCCTTATCGGAATCCGAAACCAAGTCGAATCGGAATCGGAATCGATCGAAATCGAACCGAATCGAGTCGGAGTCGAAATGGCCCCTGGAGGGATGGTCAGTAGGTGGATGTTCGCGCAGGGCCTGCCCCGCAGCGGAGGAGCAGGATGAGGAGGAGAGGGGGAGGGAGGAAGGAGGGAGGAGGGAGCTGGGAGGAGGGAGGAAGAGGAGGAGCAGGATGAGGAGGGAGGAGGGAGGGAGGAGGGAGGGAGAGGGGAAGAAAGAAGAAGAGGGTGAGGCGGAGACCGAGGGGGGATGAAGGGAGGCCGAGAGCGAGGGGGAAGTGGAGAGCGAGGAGGGCGGAGGAGGAGAGAGCGGCATGTTGGCTTTAGACTCCGCGGGGCAACGTGGGGGATGCGCAGAGACGGGGCCGGCGCGACCGGCCCGAGGTCTGGGGCAGGAGCGTTTCGCCCGCAGGTTCGCGGAAACTTGCAACGCTTTCCTGCAGGGGGGCTGTCGGCCGCGATGCGCCTAGCCCCCGTGGACACGCACCGCAAGGTTAGGTGCGTGCCGGGGCTGCGGAGTACTCAGAAGGAAGAGGGGAGGAACGAGGAAGAGGGGCAGGTGGAGAGCGTGTGGGGGAGAGTCGCGAGGAGGGGGAGGGGCGCAAGGAGAAGGAGGGAGAGGCGGCGGGAACAGGAGGAGGGGAAGAAGGGCTTCCCATGCACCAGCTGTTCTTTCTTGGGGCAGGCGCCACACATGAGCAACACACAACACAAAACCAACTGGCAGATCCTGTCCGTTTGCGTTGCTGGTTTGTTGGGGGGAAGGGGGAAAGGTTCTGACGGACCTCTGGAAGTATCCAGAAACCCAAAGGGCCAAGATCGTCCAATCGTCCAAGTCCGTGGAGGTCTTCAGAAGTACCTGGAGGCTGCCATAGGCCGAATAATGGCCAAACCGTCTCAACATCTCATAGAATAGCGAAGGTCGATCCGTCTTACACTTTCGACAACCTCGAGCCTCTGCTCGGCTGGCACCCGCACGGTTCCCCCCCCTTCTGCTGGTGGCCCTCGGCGTGGCCAGCCGACCACAAGGCTGGTCGCCGATGTTGAACAAGAAGTACATGTCCGGAAGCTTCACCGCGTCCGCGATCTGCGGGCACTTCAGACGGAAGTCGGGGAGGGCGAGACCGAAGTTAAACGCGAGGCGCACCAACTGAGGAATCGTTTCGTTTCGTTCGTGACGTGCGTGCGAGGCGAAGCTGCGTGAGTTCCTGCCCTGACATGGGCCAAATCAAACCAACACGTTCCGCGCCCTGAGTCCAATCCGTGGCCCCCGGTTGCATCCGGGATGTCCCGCCGGTTGTTCTGACGATTGTCGCGACAGCTGTCCCGATGGCTGTCCCGATGGGTCGATGATTGTCCCGATGGTTGTTGCGTTGGTTGTCTCGATGGTCGTCGCGATGGTCGTCTCGCCGATGGTTGTCCCAATGGTTGTCCCGATGGTGGCTGTATCGATGGCTGTCCCGATGCGTGTCATGTTTGTTGTCCCCATACATTGTGTCCCGATAGATGGTTGTTCTGGTACATGGTTGTCTCGATGGTTGCCCTGTTGCTTGTCCCGATCGATAGATCGACAGATCGACTGATATGTTGATTGTCAGATCGATAAATCGGTATTGGTACGGGAAACCAGTACATCGAATATCGATTGGTAATGCGTTTAACCATGAAGTCTTTGATATTTTGGCAGACCCGTACATGAAGTAGTCGACTGGTACACTGGTCATCAACTATGTAGGCTGGCAACTCGACCGATGTATACTCAAGTCGAACATCGGATCTGCCGATTGATCTACAATCGGCAGGTACAGATATCGATTCGTAGATTGGTAATGTGGACCATCGCTACGGTTATCCATATCGAAGTATCGGGAGCGTTGGAAATATGAAGGTCACCACACCAATCCGACGCCAATCGAATACCAACATATGCACCAATTCCCACCCCTACCTCCGTATCACCCGACGGGTGGTCTATGCGGTATGCTATATCAGAGTGGGGGAGGGCGAGGAGGAGAACGAGGAGGAGAAATCATATTGGGAATTCGGCGAATCGGTACCGGACGACAAATCAAATTAAGTTGGACCAGTCACGCTGCAAAGTGAACCAACTCTGCACTGTGTGTGGCATACCGCGCGCGTCAGGGAGGTCGTTTCAAAGATGGCCTCCTGCCACACGTGAAGCTCTGAACTGTCCTCGGTGGGATGGGAAACAGGGGAGGAAAACGAAGGAGAAGGCGGATGAGGACGAGGAGGAGGAGGAGGGGGAGGAGGGAGAAGGAGGAAGAAGAAACAGATGAAGAGGGGGGAGGGGGGAGAGGAGGAAATCGGAAAGGAGGAGTAGAAAGAAAAGGACAATCATGAGGGGGGACCGAAAGAGGATAGTGAGGAGGAATGAAGGAGGAGGAGGAGGAGGAGGAGGAGGAGGAGGAAGAGAGAGGAGGAAGAGAGAGGAGGAGGAGGAGGAGGAGGAGGAGGAGGAGGAGGAGGAGTAGGACGAGGAGGGTCAAGCAAACCGCGTTGAGCGAGTTAGATGACCCCGACTACACAAACTATTCCCACCCTCCCCCACACAACATCTACGTAATTTGTGCCGCATTGGCGTTGGAACGCGTTCCCACCTCGCAAACGGAAGGCGCTCGCGCGCAGCCCCGCTTCCAGCGACCCTGCGAAGGGACGGCGGCGCGGGCCGCGCAAGGGCGGGGGCGGCAACTCTTCTGAGTGACGCATCGACGCAGCATTGCCACCTTCACTCACAAGCTTCGCGGCGCTAGGGCGAGGTCAGGAAATGTTGCCCGCTGCCGTGCGGCCCCGCTGTCGCGGTCGTGCCGTTCGGCGAACGAACCACACGCTTGGGCCCGGGCGAGACGGCCACTTCCCGAGCGGCACGCGTGCGGAGCCTGGGCGGGGCCGGCACGCCACGCACTCGCGCCCCTTCCCGCCAAGAGCAGGCGAGTGGCAAATCTGTGCCGCGTCGGGGCGGGAACGCCACTTTCGGGCGCACGCTGCGCGGTGCTGAAGCGAGAACTGTCTGTTCGCCCGCTCGTGCGTCGACGGGGTGGTGTGCGAGAGACGTGCGCCGCGCCCCGGCGGAAGCGCAACTCTATAGAACAATAGGTTGGCCAGATTGGGCCCCACACGCTGCGCTTCTAGATATCACTGTGGTGCCGCCTGCGTTGCACAATCCAGGTGGGGCAAGGTATGTTGTGAAATAGATGCTGTACAACCCATGCTGTGCATTCTTGATGGGGCAATACAAGTGGCGCAAACTATGTGGAACAACCTGTGTGGTGCCACATCGGTTGTGCGACATATGTTGTAAAATCTATGTTATGCAATCGGGGTGGTGCAAACCATGTGGCACTCTACGTGGTCCAACCTAGGTGATGCAAACGACGATGTGCAAGTTATGTGGGGCATTAGCGGTGGTGCAACTTCGGTGGTGCGACCTCAGCTGCACAATCTATGTTGCGCGCGCTTCATGGCGTAACCAATGTAGCGCAATCTAGGTGGGGCAATCTGTGTGGTGCACGCTATGTTGTGCAATCTATGCGGTGCAACCTATGCTGCGAAATCGAAGCGGTGCTGTCTATGTCGTGCAATCTGTGATGCGCAAGCTACGTGGTGAAGACAACCGATGTGCTGCATCATCGGTGGTGCAGTCTACGTTGTGCAATATATGCTGCGCGACCTATGGTGTGCAAGCTATGTGGTGCAACCTGCGTGGTGCAATCCGCCCTGCCGAAGTTGAAGTTGTCAAGTCCACTGTTCGCGCAATCATGCCACACACGCAACTTGGTTTGCAAAACCCCTGCAGCGGCGATTGCGATGACTGCTTGGCGCTGGCTTGCACGTCGCTTCGGCCACGTGAACGCGCGCAGGCTCACTCGCAGAGCGGCCAGCTAGTCTGGCGCGACCGACGCGGCCGCGGTGGAGCTGACCGCTGGAGACTACCCAGCGCGTCGCGCAGGCACTTCAATACGAGTCGGTGGCTAGGGCGGGAGGGGTATCATGGAGACGCCGACAACGGCAGACACGATGATGACAGTAACGATGCTGTTGGCGATGATGAAACGAATGGCGACGGCACAGCCAATGACGGCGCCGATGCTGATCATGCTGATGACGATGATGGTGTCCACGTGTCGGTGATGAAGTTTCGAAAGGATTTCGGCATGCGCGCGCGGCCGACGCGCTTGAGCGGATCGTATTGTATATTTGGCAAGGATCGTGCCCCACCAGCGCGCGCGCAAAAGCAATCGAATGTTTTCGACATGCGCGCGCGGGAGGCCCAGTTGGTCGAATGTGATGAGCATGTTGTGACATATATGGCTTTCTGCAAAATTCTCAAGATCGCGCTCGCAGACATTTCCTGAAACATCGTGTGGCAAAACTGTTGTTTTACATGTTTTCGGGGCGCTCGATTTTGAAATGCTTGTGCAACCCTTCGGACTTTGAACTAGTTCGGCATGCGCGCGCGACGACGCGCGTGTATGGACTTTATCAGATGATTCGGAACATTGTTTTTGCAAGCAGATGTTTTCTGATAAGCCAGTGCGCCCGCATAGTATTATTTGACGAGTGTGATGGGGATGGGGAACCTGGCCTGACTGGGATAATATGCGCTCAGGGCAGGCTTGTATGTAAATTGCACATCCCCAGGTGGACCGATAACATCTGGAGGGATCACCATCCTTTGTTAGTCAAGAAAATCAATGTGATGCAACCTATGTGGTGCAATCGGTGTGGTGCGCAATTCATGGTGTGCAATATCTGTGGAGCCATATCCGCCACCGCGCCTCTGGGCACGGAGTGGGCTTGTCCTCAGGTCCTTTGCATAACTGCTGGAGCCTCAGACCTCACTTCGGAGGAGCGTGTTAAGGGCCAAGGCATCAAATTCCAAAATCTACCGGGGCTTCCCGCGTGCCCCGTTGGCCCCGTCGCGACTTCTATGACTTTTTCGGGCCCAAGAAAGCCCCCGGACGGGCCAAGAAGGGCTCCAGGAGGCCTCCAAGACGGCCCAAGACGCCCGCAGATCGCTCCAAGACGCCGACGATGGCCCCCAAATTACCCGAGAGGCACCTGAGACGCCCCAAGAAGCTTCCAAGAGGCCTCCCAAGAGGGCCAAAATCCGCCGACCCCTTGGGGTTCATCGGCGTGTGAGATCTTCCCCCTCCCCAAACCCCTCCCTCGGGAGCCCGGTCCGGTCGATTTGGAGGGGGGGGGGTCCGGCCGGATTCCCTGATTCCCCCGAGGGGGTCATCCGCTCCCGAAGCTCCTGCAAGGACCCTTCCGGTGGCTTCGAAATGGCCCCGGGACGCACCACGACGGGTCAAGAGGACCTCCACGTGGCCTTCAGTGGCTCCAAGATGCCCCAATATGGGCTCAAGACAGCGCACGATGCCTCCAAGACGATCCAAGAGGCCCCGAAGGGGCGCTCTAAGAAGGTCCACGACAGCGAAAATCATTGATTTTCCATGCGGAAGCGTACATTTTTAGCATCGACGACTTTTCAGCCCGCACGGACTTCCAGCCAGTCTACGAGGCCCCCAAGGCCACCCCATGACGTCCCAAAAGAATCCCACAAAGCGCCCAAGACGCCCCAAAACAGCGCCAAGACGGCCCCAGAGGCTCCCGAATCGGCCGAAACCCCTCCCCCGGGAGCCCGGTCCGGTCGATTTGGAAGGGGGGGGGGGGTCCGGCCGGATCCCCCGGGGGGGTCATCCGCTCCCGAAAATCCTGCGAGGACCCTTCCGGTGGCTTCGAAATGGCCCCGGGACGCACCACGACGGGCCAAGAGGACCTCCACGTGGCCTTCAGTGGCTCCAAGATGCCCCAATATGGGCTCAAGACAGCTCACGATGCCTCCAAGACGATCCAAGAGGCCCCGAAGGGGCGCTCCAAGAAGGTCCACAGCAGCGAAAATCATTGATTTTCCATTCGGAAACGTACATTTTTAGCACAAGAGGGCAACCAACAACAAGTGGCACGTGTGCCATAGCTCTTGCACAAAAAGGAAGGGGGAGGAGGAGGAGGTGGAGGGGGAGGGGGGAAGACATCGCCCGTCGCGACGCGGAATAAAGTGCTCGGAGCGGAGGGGGCACGGGGCGGAGGTCCCACTGGGCGCGCTGGGGGCGCGGCAGAGGGCCACGGGGCGGGGGTCAACTGGGGCGGCTGGGGACGGGGGGGGAGGTGGTGTGCGTCGCGACGCGGAATAAAATTGTCGGGGCGGAGGGGGCACGGGGCGGAGCCCCCGCTGGGGCGCTGGGGACGCGGGGAGGGAGGTGGGGGAGGTGGTGTGCGTCGCGACGCGGAATGAAAAACTTTCGTGGCGGAGGGGGCAGTTGGCGGGGCTCCCGCTGGGGCGCTGGGGACGCGGGGGGGCTCGGGGCAGAGAGCCACGGCGCGGGAGCCCCACTCTGGCGCTGGGGACGCGGGGGGGGGGGGTGCGACGCGGAATAAAGCGTTCGTGGCGGAGGGGGCAGTTGGCGGGGCTCCCGCTGGGGCGCTGGGGACGCGGGGAGGCCCGGGGCAGAGAGCCACGGATCGGGGGTCCCACTCTGGCGCTGGGGACGCGGGGCGGGGGGGGGGATGTGCGACGAGGAATACGTTCGTGGACGAGGGGGCGGTCGGCGGGGCTCCCGCTGGGGCGCTGGGGCGTGGGGGCTCGGGGCAGAGAGCCACGGCGCGGGGGCCCCACTCTGGCGCTGGGGACGCGGGGAGGGGTGCGTGTGCAACGCGGAATAAAGTGGTCGGAGCTCTAGACACCCTGTGCAGTAGGATAAAGTGGTCGGGGCGGAGGGGGCACTGGGCGGGCGCTAGAGCCGCGGGGGGGCGCTGAGACGGCGCGGGGGAGGGGGCGGAGGGGGGGGGGTGCGGTGCCGAAATAAAGTGGTCGGGGCGGAGGGGGCGCTGGGCGGACGCTGGAGCCGCGGGGGTGCGCTGGACGGCGCGGG